>CAUYSK010095542.1:0-34999 GCA_963575035.1 Avahi laniger | reverse complement strand
TTTTCTCTGTCCACAATTACTTCCCTATACTCTCAAATACTCTTATTTCTTCTAATACCATACATGGACTGAGAATCCCCAAATTTATATCTCTAATCTGCATCATTCTCTGAAACTCCAGCCTTATCTAGATCCTCACTTGGGTGTTTAAAGAGCTACCTCAAATTTATCATTTCAAGATGAACTGTTGATCTTTCTTTTAAGCCCTACTCCAATCCATTCCAGTGGATGACAACTCTGTCCTTCTCAAGCCAAAACTCTGGAATTATTCTGGGCTCCACACTTTCTGTCATACTCTTCATATGATATCTCATCAAACCCTATTGTCTCTAGCTTCAAAATATATCCAGAGTCTTATTCCTCTCATACCTCCACAGTGATCTCCCCTCTGATTCAACCTACCATCAACTCCAGGCTGAAAAACTAATTTCCTACCCTTACACTTAAAGCATCCAGAATAATCCATTTATAGTATAAGTCTGATAACATTATACCTCTGCTCAAAAATATTTGCATGCTACACATCTGATAAAGGGCTGATAACTAGAATCTACTTAGAACTCGGAAAAATCAGCAAGAAAAAATCAGACAACCCTATCAAAAAGTGGGCAAAGGACATGAACAGAAACTTTTCAAAAGAAGATAGACCTAATGGCCAAAAAACATATGAAAAAATGCTCAACATCTCTAATCATCAGGAAAATGCAAATCAAAACCACAATGAGATATCAGCTATCTTCAGTGAGACTGGCCTTTACCAAAAAGTCCCAAAACAATAAATGTTGGCGTGGATGCGGAGAGGTAGGAACACTCACACACTGCTGGTGGGAACGATACTACTTATCTTCTAGGGATCTCATGGAATTAAACGAGAGTGATTTAAGTGTAATACCTATACCCAACGGGTAGAAAATAAATGTTGTTGTCATTACTCACATCACTTCAAACCCTCATGTAGAGATTCAAGGCATGCCTCCTGATTGAGATGATTTAGACCTTTTAGCTAATACATTATAAATGATGAGAAGTCACAGTTGCTTTCCAAGGCAGGACATATCGATCTTCTCTTGTAACAACATCCTTTTTTATAATAACTTTGCTTTTTATGCCACATTATTGACACACAGATTTTGTGAGATGAATATTGATGTTACAAATTCTTTTCCGTTCTTTAAAGTATAGCTAACCATTTTATTTTAATCTGATGCTTTCGGTGTATCAGTAAGTGTTGGTAGCATAGCAGTATTTTTCTCTGGAGGCTGGGAAAATTAACCTGTGCCAAGCAGTTTGCTTGAGGTTTACAGAGAAGTGTATGGCTAGAGCTGTGAGCTCTATTCTCCTCTTTGCACAAAAGAGAAAATCTCAGCCCTTGTCATGGAATTAGAGAAGGACTAATTCCATCTCAAGAACTGTCCACAGAGAAAGGGATTTTTCCTCAGGAAAGTGAAACCAGAAATAGGAAGCAGCTCTAGGTCAGATTTTCAGAGATCCAAGGAGGAAGGTAGAGCTGAAGGTACAGGGCAACACAGGCTGCAATGTGGCAAGATTGATCACACAAATATCTACAGAATATCATAGTCCTAACAGGGAACATGGACAACAGGCATGAGTGAGGAGGATGCACTTCTACTTTGAGCTTTCAGTGAAGACAGAAAAAGCCAGGCATGGGGGGAGGGCACGCACCTAGAATCTGTGTCTACTATACAGTGATGGCTTAGCCTCTGTGAGGGTCTGAGGCCACATTTCTGCAGACTTCCTCATATGATCCTCAGGTCAATGTCCTTTGTACAGCATTGAGAATCCACCTCAAGGAGAGGAACTCAGTAGACAAAATCTGCCTTTCTGTCTGTGTCCTTCTGCTCCTATTTTGAGATGCTTCCCTCCTGTCTTCCTTGTAATCACAGCCGGCCTGCTTAAAACATGGGCTCAGAAACAACATAGTTATGTACACCCAGATGCCCATTTTTACTTCCTGCCTGGTAAGCATATCAAGGACTTCATCACCCAGTTAGAGAGATCAACAAATAATTTGGGAAAACAGAAGAACTACTCTTGGTAGGATATTCACTAGAAGCCCAGGCCAACATTTAAAGGCCTCCATTACTCAGTCCTACCTTAGCGTATTCTGTCACCACTTTGACAAACTCATATCCAGCGGAGAGAGTGACGCCAGTGAAAGTGTGGAAAGGGAAGTCCAGACCTATCGTCTCCGCCTTGACTGTAGAGCCACATCCCCTGGGTCAGGGTAAAACAATACAGCTTTCTGACTCCACTCCAGATCTACTGAATCACAGTCTTTTATGTTGGATTCTTAGCATTTCATGTGTAAAAAGACGTGTGGATAATTTCATGCACATCCAGTTTGGGGAACTAAACGTGGTACTAAAGAGCTTGAGTAGAAATTGTAGCAGCTAGAAAATCACAAGTTTCTTGGTCTCTAATTCAACTGAAGCCATACTACTTTTCAGTATGGGAAAGGTGAGGCAAGCCACTTGATGTGCAATCCCAGCACAAAGCAAGGTTGCACATCTCCGAATCTCTGAGTAGACTCCACTCCATTTTTCTTGGGCATGAGTAAGAAAAGGAAACCTTATTTGTTATTACAAATCCACAAATAAGATGTTTAAATAAAAAAGTACTATTAATAGCAAAATAACCAAACCAAACCAAACAAAACAAAATAAAACCACCCAATTATCCCACAGTGGGGAGGAGTTGAATAAGTTGTGGTATTTCCATACAAGGAAAATAATTTTACATGATCATGAATAAATATGTTTATATACAAAAAGATGTAATAATATACTGTAGATGAAAAAATGAAGTTAAAAACATTACATAAACATTATATAAGGTATTGGTAATATCTGCTTAAAATTATACATATATGCATACCTACTGATACAGCTGAAAAATTACAAATTTTTATTAAAATATTTCAGAATATTCACTGTGATTATTTGTGAGTAAGGAAATTAAGGGTGACTTTTGTTTCTTCTTTTCCACTATTTTCTGACTTGCTTGCAAGGAACATGCGTTATTTATTGACTTTAAAAAATGAAACACAATAACACAATGACATTTTAAAGGCTCCGCAATGAGCTCATACTCTCAGCATCTCTCACCTCAACTATCACAATAGCTTCTCCTCAAAGCTCTTCGCTTTTGATCTCACCCAGTTTTCAATAAAACTTTCCCAATATCTTAAAATACAGGTCAAGTTGTAGCTATCTCTCCAAATTCAGTGATTTCCGATTAGTTGCCAAACTAAGTCTTCCTCCTTCACAGGTTGTTCCAGTGAGCTTACGATCTTTCTTGAATTCTATTTCTCACTTTCACTACTCTATCCATCCTTCGTTCCTCTAGTGCTCTAATCACATCAGAATACCCCTGTTACTCAAGCACACAAAATATTTTTAATGCCAGATGTCTTTCCCACTTTTTCTTTCTTTACTTTTTCAATTATACTAACTCTTTTAAGACTGTTCAGAAATTCTACCTACATCAGCCCTCTACAGCCACACCCTCAGAATTTACAATTGTATTTACTTTTTTAGATTTTATTGAATATTAACAAATTGTAATTTCATGTATTTATAGGTACAAAGTGATGCTATCATATGTATACAATGTGGAATGATTGGATCGAGCTAATTAACATATCCATTCTTTCCGATATTTAGCATTTCCACTGCACCTATTTGTGTTCTTTCTTATTTGCCATTTGCAGGTCTACTTCCACTGGGGAACTGAAGGCTCCTTGAGAAAATTATCTACCTGTTCACCTTTGGATCTTCCATAGTTCCCAGCTCAGTGTATTGTGGATTGTACTCACTCAATAAAAAAAATTATAGTGATTTATCTAAAAGCCCAAAATGTTAATGACTCGAATAATACTTTTCTTTCCTTACGTACATGTCTTAAATCTACAGAGTTGGAGAAACTGAATGACCCATACATTTCTGGTAACAGTGGAAACTGTTCAGCCACTCTGGAAAATATTTAGGCAATTTCCTGTAGAACTAAACATGCAACTACCATATGATCCAGCAATTGCACTCCAGGACATTTCTCCCAGAGAAATAAAAACTTAAGTTCACACAAAAACCTGTACTGACTGACCACATTTTCTAGTGTCTGTATCGGTTGTTTTAACATCTAGAGCCTTGTTGATAGGGAAGCACTGCCCCTCCCACAGGTTAGCAGTTAGAATTTTTAGAGTTAGCCAAGTGCTCTCCTAGAGTGTGCCTTTCATATGCAAACTACCAACCCCAAACCCTCCTGTATCCCTGACCCTCCTGTTTTATCAGGAGCTCTTACACTTGTAAGACACTATTCTCTTGCTCTAATCACCCCAGAGCCAAACATCAAGGCAGCTTCTATACCCTGGAACATGATGAAATTATTCAAATCAGCCAATTCTAAACTTGCTTAGCCCATCTGCCTTAGGGTAAATGGCCCATTTCTTCTGAGACAACTATAATAAAGGCTTTCCTGAAGTTTCCCTTGCTCTCTCTGCCTGTGACTGACCTCTGTGTTCTCTCCTGTGGCCCTGCATAAAACATGGTGTTCTCCCCTCCTCTTGGCAACTGTGAGTAATAAATTATCTTTCCAGTGGCAATGTCTCCTGATCTGTTGGCCTTACTATATATGAATAAAAACAAAATCCCAAGTGCATTTTAATACAAATCTGTACATGAATGATCATAGTAGCTTTATTCATAATAGCCAAAAACCAGAAATAACACAGATATCCTTAAAAGACTAAGTGGTTAAATAAACTGTAATATATCCAACCATGAAATATTACTCAGCAATAAAAAGAAACAAACTATTGATATATGCAACAATTTGGATAATTTTCCAAGGAATTACACTGAGTGAAAAAAGCCAAATCCGAAAGGTTACATATTTTATGATTCCATTTACATAGCGTTCTTGAAGGGACAAAATTATAGGAAAGCACAGACTATGGGTTGCCAGGCATCAGGGGCATGGGCGGGGGGCAGATAGGAGGTAGATGTGGACGGGATTCTTGTGGTGAGGAAACTGTGCTGTATCTTGACTGTATCAACATCAAGATCCCCAGTGTGATATTGTATTATCTTTGACAAATGTTACCATTGGGGCAAATTGAGCAAAGGGTATGCAATTGTATGTGAATCTACAATTATCTCAAAATAAAAATTTCAATTGATATAAAGTACAAAGCAGTTAAGAAATAGCCCATAATTGTGACCTATTAACACCTTTTAATAAACATGATCATCTATCCAACATTACCCACCTAAGAGGTAAAACCTACTCCTGACTATAATAGGCTATACCAAATGACAGCTATGCAATCAAAATACACACATATAAATATGCATACACACACACATACACACACACACACTCATACACATTATAAAGCACTGCTTGTCACACATCTTCACAGAGCAAGGAGAAGAAAGATGATGGAAATATCCAGAAGGCATGTCATAACATCTGATCTTGAGGAGAACATAAGAAAAATGATACGTAAAGGTGGCTAATAGTATTAATATCAAAGTAATTATTTATTGTACATTTACTTTAGAAAGAATAATTAAGATGAGATTAATATATTCAACCAAAGATTTTAATTACAAAGGGATGTAATTACCATAACTGTGTAATCAAGAGACCAGGTAAGGCTGTGATGCAGTAGAGAGTTACAAACAGTCAAGGACAGAAGTGTGTACAAAGAGACTGTGCTTACGCACCACAAAGTCCATCATCACACCGTGTTCAAAGCAGAACATGTGCTTGTAGACATTGCTCAAAACAAATCCGAGTGGACACTAGATGCTTAAAAATGGGAGGGGAACAACAGAGATCACTGCCCAAAGTGGCAATAAGTCAGCCAAACAATCCTGTAAGCCAGGAGCCTGAAGTATGCAGAGGGCAATGAGGACACCGGGCTTACAGACTGGGCTTTCTGGGATGGGAGGGATGAAGGCTTTGGGGATCACTTAGTGGGATTTGAGGGAAGTGCATGGAACTCAGTAGAAACCAGTAAACAAAATAACCGAGGGTCAACCGGGCAATAAATGGCCCTCCACTTTATTGACTACTAATAAGACAGAAATGGGAAGGTGGGTGCAGGACCTAGACTCTCCTGCCTTTTGTCACCTGGGAGCCAGTCTGGATTTATTAAGAGTAACCGTACCCAAACTTTCACTCAGATAATGCTCCATTGCTTGGAGAATCAGAAGTTTCGGTCACAACAGCCCTGACTGCAGTGTCACCAAACCTCCAGCAGGGGAGGGAGGCTGGTTGCCGATACAAAACAGCATTCAGGGACATGCTCACCAAGTAAAGTTTCTTGA
This sequence comes from Avahi laniger, assembly GCA_963575035.1. Taxonomy (NCBI): domain Eukaryota; kingdom Metazoa; phylum Chordata; class Mammalia; order Primates; family Indriidae; genus Avahi; species Avahi laniger. The sequence goes on along the minus strand of CAUYSK010095542.1, from coordinate 28,646 downwards.
GACTATGTGGGTAGATTTATAATGCTCAATCCCTCTGGGAATCAAGGAAAAATTACTCTGTCTTCAAACCTTCCCCATACAAAATGAACCTGAACGCCTCATTGCCCTTGCTGGGTGTTGAAGACAGCACGTGCCTCATGTGGGCCTTCTACTTGGTCTTTCATATCAGTTAACCTGCAGATCATCATCTTTTGAGAAGAGCCCAGATGCAAAAGGCCATGTGGGAAGCTGTCATGAAAGCTGTGGCACATGTTCCGCCCATGAGGCCCCACAGCCCTGAAGACCTCCTTGAGCTAAAAGTGTCTTTGAATGAAGATTTTATCAGTTTGAGCCTCTGGCCAAGGCAGGCAGCCTCCATCTGGGAGTTCCCCTGGGGGCTGCCTCCCTGACAGGGCTACCAGGTACTCCTTTTGAAAAGTAGCTACTAGTTTGCTTCTAGGTTTTTCTGACATCTGATAAATGGAGGAGTTATGACTTTAGACTGATATTCCCATTTTGGGGTGGTTGAACTCAGACTCAATAACAAACAAGATGGCAAGGGCCCAATAAGCTTCTTGAACAAATGGAAATGGGTACCCAGCGATATCTTGGCCTTACATGAAAAAGAGGCAGCTATCTTTTTGGGGGAAAAAGGTTTTCTAGAAACTTGGGCCTAATTCACTGACGGTTCAGCTAAGCTAAAATTTGATGGTATGCACCGACCTACTCTGACCGTTCAACCTCAGCTCTGCAGAACTGAAAATGGAAATGGCCTCTCTGCTCAGTGTGGGGAACACAAAGCCATTCTCAGAACTCTAGACAGCATCCCCCTTAATGAACCTTGTTACGTTTTTACTAACTCTTATCTTGTTGTCAATAGCCTAGCTGTCTCAGTTGCCACTTGGAATCTAGGCTGGCAGGTTAAGGACACCCTCTTTGGGACTGAGAACTATGGAAGCAAATCAAAGCTGCTGGTCAGATGCATAGGTCCCTTGTAGATACCCACAGAAAACACCTGTGCTCTGATGAGCTAACTGGGATCAAGTTGTTGAATAAGCCAGTATCATTCCGACTGTGACAATCACCACCTGACCATCATCACAATGGGCATGAAAGTATATCCATCACCATAGACTAGCACAAAGTAAAGGACTCAATGTTTCCCATGCAGAGGCTACTATATGACTTGGGGCTCCTTCCAAAACTGACCCATTTGCCTTGGGGTGAGGGGAGCCACACTGCATGGGATAACATTCCTGCCTGCTTCTGGTAGATCAACTACATGAGAAGTTTGACCCTCTTCCAAGGCTATCTCAATCTGTGGCTTGCCTTTCAAACTCTTAAAGGTATTTTTTGATGAGTAAAAGTATTTAAATTTTATGAAGTCCAATTTATTAATTTTTCATGGTTAGCACTCTTTGTATGTTGCTTATTCAAATTTTTTTTTACCACAAAATCAGCAATTTGGTATGATTCAACCTAAAAATTACATTAACTTATTTATTTTTTATAATAAACTTACAGGGTAGACATCCCCATTTTACAGATGATGAAACTTAGGAAAGAGAGATAAAGTAATTTCCTTAAGGTCACATAGTTAATAAACAATAGAGTGGGATTCAAACACAATCAGTCTGGCTCTGAAGTCTGTGTTCAATCATGATATTATTGTATGTCCCACCTGACACTAAAGTACTGATTTATATGTCTCCTCCTCTAGTATATGTGCTCCTCGAGGGCAATACTGCCTTGCTGTCTTTGTAACCCTTCCATGCAGCACAGTACCTTGCACATGGTAGATGTCAATTAATACTTGAGGAATGAATGGATGAATGACTCCACTACTATCTCCACCAGAGAATGCTGGTTTTACATTGCAGGGGCAACGCACATGTTCCTTCAGCTTGGATGCATCTGGATAGTGCACCTGCAAACCTTTGAACATATATCAAGGTTTTTGGAACTCGCACCTTTCTGAGCCTTTCTCTTTAATTAAAATATTTAGTATCATAATAGAGATATTCCTGAGTAATATCATCACCAGAAGTGGGGGGTCTCTGACCTATATGGCTGAAAAAAAAACATCCTATTGCAAAAAACCCAAGGTATTGAAAAAGATCATCTCAAGGATAGAAAAATAGTGCACATAAAGAATTACAAAAATTAAGGTTTTTTTCTCCCAATTCCACTAGAGAATCTTTTATAATTCCTCAAAAAAACCTACATGTCCTCCTATTATGTCATTATATCTGTTATATCCAGAGAATATTGTTATGTTATAAAAATGCAATCTCAGCCCCCCAAAATTAGTTTGTGACATATTTGAAATGTTATTATCAAATTCATCAAATAGATTTGGAAGAATACTACCATCTCCCTTTTTATTTGAAAAAAATTAATCTTATTTATTCTTGTTTTTGTTTCATGCTACACTAGCATATTTATTTAGGTGAGAAAATTTATGTGAGTTTCTCTAGGCATTTCAGTGACAATGCAGATGAGTTATATTATAATTTTTGGTAATTAACATTCATAAAAACAGGAGCAGCCTTCACATATAGTCAAGGTATAAAACTCCTTCCCAGATTTAAAACCACTAAATAAATCACCTCTAATTTGTGCCTTATAGTTGAATGCCCAATTGTGATTTATCAATTCTAATTCATGTCAGTCTTGGTGCAAAGGAGAGTTTGTAGAAATTTTAGCTTTTTTGTCTAACTTAAATATCACTGCAAATGGGGTTTACTGAAGTCAGATCTGATTGTTTTGCAATAACATAATTTCATTAATTCTTAGTAGTACTTGTCAAAGCATTTTATAACTATTCGATTTGATACAAAATAAATTTGTATTCGTCTCTGAGAGAATAATTTCTTCACAACACAGGTAGCATGTAGGTGAATATATGTTTCTCGTAAATAAATAAATGGTAGCAGCTTACTAGAAAAACACCTATGAAATGTTTTTCAAAATATAGCTCATTATTTTTCATCATATTTGGGCTCTTTTAAGAAAAGATGCCTTGAAAATTCCAGATGTTGTTATTATTATTATAGTCATTTAAATTATTGGTAGTAATATATCATATTGATTGCTCTTAATGAAGATAATAAATAATTACAATAATAATCAAAAATTAATTGCCCTTCATGGAGTGAGTTGCTTTTTGTAATGTTTCTGGATGGGTATGGTTGACAACATGATTACATTTTTCCAGTATGCAATACAAAACACATTTTTCAATAGAGTATTAGAACGCCCTGCAGACAAAAATTTTATATGCACAATGCCATACAGCCAAATTCAGGGGCAATATCTTATGAATGTCTCTGCTAAAAGTGAAAAGTATAATTACTACACGGTGCTGTACAAAAGTCAGAATGACGATAATGAAAATGGTCAGAAATATCAGGTACAGAGAGATGTAAGGGATTCCAGAATTTCTAGATGAGAGAATCTGGAGAACTCTCCAAAACAAAAACTTGACTGTTCGCTTAGTTTTAAATGTGTTTCTTGGACTCCAGCCCTAGAGATTCTGGTTCAATGGATCTGGATGCAGGCTCATTATTGGCATTTTTGATGGACTCCTTGGAAGATTCTGGTGAAGGATGTTCCATACCACAGTAAGAAATGTGATCTGGAAAGACTGAAGTATCAGGCAAGTTGCCAAGACAGAGACTTTGACATGTTGAGCAAGGATGAAAACTAGTTATCAGAGTCAGATCACAATGCCAGGGACAGCTGGAAGTGATGCCCCAGAGGCTGGGTAAAGGCCATCTTTATTCCAGTCCAAGATCAGAATGGTCTTAAGAAGTTGAGTGGGGCTGAAGCTATTGGCAGTATGTGAGCAGTCCAGGCTGAGAACAGGAAAAACTCAAGAAGCTGAGACAGGCAGCCCCTGCCACTCAATGCTTCTTTCTCTCTCATCTCCTAGACACTCTGCTGCCAAGTGAGGTATGGCTCTCCCCTCAAATCAGCGCAGACTTTGGGTGTGGGGAGGAGCCATTCTTTCTCTTTTCAAACTTGCTTAGTTAGGCTCTGACTCTAGGAATGTTTTCTGCAAAGAGGTGTCAAGCATAAATAAAGAAGAATGAGGAGGGCAGAACAAGCTGGGACTGGGACCGTGGGGGCGCATTGATGGGTAACTCTCTGGACTTCTACTCTGCCTCTGTCACATGTGTGAATCAAATGACTTCTTGGGGTGTTTTTACAGGGAAAAGCAGAACTGTAATAGCAGTCAGTGATTTCCAGTTACCTGACCATCAAGATCATCTGGGGTACATTAAGATGCCTTCCCAAACAATAAAATAAAATAAAACCCCTCTCGCAAAGATCCTTATTCAGTAGGTCTTCAGCAGAGTTTAAGAATTTGTGTTTCTAATTAGTGTTCCATTTAATTCTTATAGTCAGCCAGAATTGGAAAATATTGTCCTAAAACATATCAGAAAGTTAACATATACCTGAATATAGTCTTTGGTTTATCAAGACTTTATATTTTGAAAATTCTAATAATTAATTCTAGTCTTATTGATTACTATAGCCAAGTGTATAATTTTTCATCAGTGCCTGAAATGTTGCTTAGTGTTTTCATGCCTCTAATCATAACTCAAGTTCAAATAGTTTAACTGGAGTCCATCAACAATTATTAAATTAGTGTTTTGGGGCTATGTTGCTACTTCTGTTTTACCTAATGATCTGTGGAAGACAACTAGAGTGTGACTCAAATTTTAGCATCAAGCCATAATTTTTAGAGAGGGAAAGGTCAAGGCCTGCTGAAGCGTACAAGATCAAAGGGAAGGACCCCTGGTATTCCCAAGGTCCAACTAAAGCATAATCTTTAGCAAAATGCTAAAACTGCAAAATGTAGAGTTTGCATAATATATTCTCTTTGGGATAATGAAGCATTCATTAGGAAGGGGAATTGAGCATAGAGTGACATAGTGTAATTATGGTAGGCTGTGACCCTTATATAAGCAGATAGTGGCAAGGCTGACACCAAGTAATGACCAGGTTTATTCAGAATTTTTTCTCAATTAAGGGGAGATGGTAAAGCAGATGGAGAGAAAGACAGCCAGGAAACTGGGTTTTGATTTTCTGTCTAAAAAGAGAAAGACATGCTAACTGAGGAAGCCATGTTCTTGAGCTAATTATAAGAGCTGAGAAGACATAAAAAATAATAATTCACTTTCAAAAGGCAAGATATATGTTTAAAAGCTCACCTAGCAAAGATTTAAGGCAAAATAGCCTAAAACCACTAATTTTTGGCAAGTTTTAGCACAGACTAAAAAGGCCTATGATTCTCAACAAAATCATGTAGTAAGCACTTGAGAGAAAAGTGTCACAGGAGACTTTTCCCCCCAGAGATTGGGTTTTGCAATGTTGCCCAGGCTGACCTCAAACTCCTGGGCTAAAGGGATTCTCCTGCCTCAGCCTCCTAAGTAGCTGTATTGTACAAGGCACAGAATCTGCCCTGAAACTGCCTCATCTTTTTCTGAAAATTACTAGTTACTCTCCAACCCCCTAAATCCATCTATATCCACATTGTTAGTATAGGACTTCTCTGATAGTATAATGTGACCCATCCCCTAATTAAGAGTTGTTGGCCCTGGGATGAACATCTGACCCAAGCTGAGCAAATCACACTTTTTCTCTGAAAATTTGAAATGGATCTAAGAGATTCCTGCTTGTTTTGGTTGCTTTCTTGAAAGGAAGTGATGAATTTCTGAGAGATGAATACAGAAACCACTTCCTGTCACAACCATAAAACGGAAAAATCAAGTCTGCAATATGAGAGAAGAAGGAAAGAGAAGTGAAAAGAGAAGCAGAGATGAGAGAAAGAATGTTGGTAGCAATTCACGTCCCTGTACCAATAATTCCTCAGGCCTGGATCACTCTATTCTACTCCATGTTAGTCTAAATTGGGCATTTATTGTTGCAATCAAAAGATTTCTAAATAATGTGGAGAGACAATGCCACAGGATTGGCCAAAAAGACCAAGGCCAAATGCCCTAGAAAGAAGAATCTGAAATTAGCAAAGAACGGCACGCCAAAGTGAAGAATGCTGGACAGGACTGAAATCAAACTGCGAGTAAAGTTGTTATCAGAAAACAAAAAGGAATAATCAGGCTCCTGCCTTGATCCAAGAGGTATGATGTGTGGTTCCCAGTGGATTGGACAGATTGGAAAGGCTTAAAATAGTTATAGTTGACTGAGGTAGGCAAGATTCAGCATCCACATCTGAAAGTGAACCTCTAACTACTGAATGGAACAGAAGAAGGCGTGCTGTGTTCACTTTTTAGAAAATCTTGGTTTCAGCAAAATAGAAAAGAGAGACTCCCATATTGAGCTTTGCCACGGCTGGTATCTTTTAGTTTGTCTACCTTTTTTAGACACTGTGAGGTTTTTCCACATACAGAGCAATATGTTTGGTTGTATCATCTGTACTAATTTTTTAATGATTTCTGTTTTCTAAGACTGAATTAAATCTAATCATTAAGCATGGTGATACTTACTTAAATTACAAGGATAATGAAAGTACAGGAGTTATTAACAGCCTCTTAAGGATGGGCTTTAAAAAATTCAGCCTACTCATTGATGACATATGTTTCTGATGACAAATGTCATAGACGGTCCAATTTAACTCTTATCATACAAATTTATCTGGTTCTAAGCATACCAAAATGGTTCTGTGGGTATGGAAACTTTTAATATAAACATATATTTAATCTTCACTTTTACAGATTATTATTATTTCCATCACTGTGTTGATGTTTTAAGAAGAGACAAACTGTGCTGACAAATGAATTAAATTAATAAACTATTTGAACTTAGACAAATGGATCTTAATCTGGTAATGGACATGAACATCACTTAGATTTTAAGTGCAGTAAGCCCAGTGTGATAATGAGTTACCGGAGCAGATCATAGTGTCTAATTCTGTGTACTTGACCTCTAAGGTAACTGAGAAAATATCAAAAAATATCCTTAGACAATGACCATGTTGTATAAAGTTTTATAGGATGAAAGAGTACTGAGTTGGGGGAATGAAGAGCAGTGATAAGAATTTTGGCTTTTCAGCCTTAGTGAATTCAAGCAACTCAGAGTCTCTGAACTTCAGTTTTTTAAAAATGAAATCATGCTAATATTACATTTCCTGCCACTCTAAATGGGTGGTGGTAAGGAAACCAAATAGCACTGGAAAGAGCTCTTTGTATAAAAAAGAAAAAAGAAGCAAATACAAATAAAAGTAAAGGAAAAAAAAAAGATACCATACCCCACACGTACACTCCTACCCACCCCTACCCACAAAAGCTCTCTAAGTTTCCTGCTATAAACAAGAATGAAACTATCGGAAAGTGAAGATGCAAACAAACAAAATCAGTAATACATTAATGTCTTTCGGAGTAAGAAAAGAGGAAGGTGCTTTTATTACGTGACTTTAGATGTGCCAAAAGGGATCCTCTAATTAAAAACAAAAATAAGAAAAGAATGATTTTATTTATATACTTACTATTGCCTCGAGGTCCCCAAAATAAAATCTACACTCTTGTGGTATAAAGTTTACTCTTGGTCATCTATACTTGTTAAAATGCATAATCAATAAAAAAGATGACTTTTATTACTCATTACACTTTAGTTTAAATAAGTTAGCATGTATTGAGTACTTACTGTGTACTATGAACATAATCGAGCTACGAAAAGCTACAAAGAATAAAATACAATTTTTGCCTTCAAGGGGCTGACAGGCTAATAGAAGATCAAATTCTTGTGTGAAAAGTTACAATATGTAATGTAATCAACTCTAATGAGAACAAATGGAAAGGAAGTGGACTTGGGAAAGGCTGTCCTAAGCACAGACTTTCTTTGTTGAAGGTGAGAGAAAAGAATTAGCATGGGAAATTAGATACCTAAGAAAAGAATCCATAAAATGTGGGATAATCACAGAAATAGAAAACAAAATATGGGAAAAAAATATTGCTTTGCCAACAGTTACATGATTGGTAATTTGGGCACAAATTGTGGGACGTTTGGGCCATAACCTATTGAAGAGGTTTTTGTTTTGTTTTATTTTATTTTTGTTTTTGTTTTTGTTTTTGTTTTGAGACAGAGTCTTGCTCTGATCCCCTAGCTAGAGTGCAGTAGCATCATCCATGCACAACCATGCTGGCTAATTTTTCTATTTTTTGTAGAGACGGAATCTCCCTCTGGCTCAGGCTGGTCTCAAATTCCTGAGCTCAAGTGATCCTCCTGCCTCAGTCTCCCAGAGTGCTAGGATTACACGCGTGAGCCACCGCACCCAGCCAAGAGTTATTTTTTAAGTCTTATTACTATCTAATCATTTGACAAACAAACAGACAGACAAACAACAAACAAAACGATGACAAAAGGGGATTCCAAAAGGAGAGTGAGGAAATTGTGCATGACTGTATTCTTGAAAGCTGAAAATCTTTGCTGGAATAAAAAACCTAAACAAGAAATGGACACCAAGCTAGCAAGGAAGGGGGAAGAGTCTACTACCATTCTATTAATAATTTCTCTGACATAAAGGGGCTCTAGGTTCTTTGAGTAGTTTCATGTGCCCAGATACCATTTTGTTTTAATTTCCCCCAGGTATATATTGTCAGAGCAAGAAAATAATATTCACAAATATAAAAATAATATGCTTAATAAACACCTTGGCTTTATATTTCTTGACTATCTTGGAAAAATAACTATCATTTTTTCCAGAATCACTTGCAGGTAACTTTCCCATCAGATAATAGTAACTGGGATCACCTCCATTTGACAGTTGGTCACATGTGGTCCTGCAACTATCACAGGCTAGCTGAGAACTTGTGGAACTTCTCCTTAGTGGCCCAAATGCAAGTGTCCCAATTCCTAGTCTTTTAAAATCATTTCTTTGCTGAGTTGCCAGGCTTTTATACTTCCTTACCTTTCAAATTCATACATAATTTTTCTTGGATAAAATAGGGACAGCCCTGGAGTATTTTTCCTTGTTCTCCACTGCTTCAGGTAAATAGAATTTATATAGCTCATCTTCAATGGAAAGAAACATGAGTAACTTACAAAGAGAGTTACAGCTCTTCTAAATATCTTAGCAGTATCCTTATTATTTGCATTCAAGTTTGAAAAAAAGTTACAGAGCACATAGAACTTAGATCCATCTGAGGTAAAACATTTCATTATATTTTATTGTCCCCAAATCAATTCCTAAAGCAATGTGTGAATTAAAAGGTTTTATCCAGCACTTTCAAGAAACCAATTTAAAATTACACAGCTTATAACAAATTGCCAGAAATATTGCAAACAGTCATTAATTTACTCCAAACCAATTAAGCTCTGCATTAATACATGCAGTGATATACATACACTTGTTTCTAATTAAGCATGAGTACATCGTATAGCCTTACTTAACAAAGAATTTTAATTCTCTTGTTTGATCTTTCCCTTGTCTTCTCTGGCCCCTATAGCAAAAGTCACTTCGTATAGCATTACATTTCTTTTTTCATTTAAAAAGAGCAATTTCTTTTAAACAGTCATATATACCACATACTGTGGTTCTGGGCATTCTGAAATTGCCTTATATTTGGGAAACATTCCATTTCCAAATATATGGGGAGGTACTCCTAGAAGATTAATGAAACATAACCTTACATATAAGCATACACATTAAGTGTTTCAGAATTTAATGTTAATAATATAGGGAAAATGAATGTAAATCACACAAGGTTGTAGTCAAGATCAGTTAATATACCGTTCTTAGTTTTACATTTTCAATTGTTTATGGAAATTGACCTCTAATCCAAGATACTTAATATCCTTCTGAAATCCATTCAAACATAAAGATCTTTGATCAATTGTAGAAAGTCATCACATTAATCATTAAATTCTAATTGTCTACTAGAAATTCTTAAGTGGATTAAAAACAAGAATATTGAAATTCGTATAAAAATCAATCAATTCGAATAAAAACATTTTAATGCAAGGAAGTCTCAGGTATTTAGTAAGGAGAAAGGAAAGTAATGGCATTGAGCTCGTGCTATGTGTTGGCTTAGACTCTTCAAGTGCCTTTCTTTGTTTAAATTTCACACACAAAAAAACTTAGCTATTAAGAAAATGAATATTCAGAGAGGATAAATAATTTGCCAATGTCACACAGTTTGTGGAAGAATTAGAATTCAAACCTAACTCTACTTCTAAACTCACATTCTTTACATTCTTCACACACTTGAGTACAAATATTGAATTCTGCTTTTCTTATTCTCCTGACATTACGACAAAAATATTTTTCCGTGTCGCATAAGCTCAAAAATACTAAATGTTAACATCTTTCTAATGAGTTTCCTTGCTAGTATAATTTCTTTAAGCATGTCCCTAATATTGAGCATATAAATTGTTTCCAAGTTCTTTTTTATTAACATCATAGATAACTCACAAGTAAAGATATTTATTCCCTAAGATTTTTGTTTTTGTTGAACTATTTCCTGAAGACACTATTTTAGTTGTGAAATTCACGGACCTAAAGGATATGAACATCTGTATAGCTCTTGCTCACTGCTCCTTTTTACCCCAAACAGATGTACTAATTTAAAGTGAAAATATCGTTACTTTCAAAAGGAAATATTGTCAACACTTACATCTATAACAGGGAGAAGAACATTAAACTTTGGGAATTTACCACATAAAGTGCTGCTGTGAATTTGCCTTCCCTTGAGAAAGATAATTACTGACCTCTTCCCCTCTCCTGAATTATATTACATTCTAGAGAAATGGTCATTAATTTTTAATATTATCTCTTCTGAGTGAAGAGTATAACAAATTTTCCCTTATATATTCTTGTAGTGTTCCTAGAAATACTGGGAAGATCTTAGGGCAGGCATCTAGAGTGAGCCCAGAAAATGTTGACTAGCTGGTAAGTTCCTGGAGGAGGGTATGGACCAGAAATGAGTCATTATTAAATTACCTACACACTAGTTCTAATCATAACAGCTATTAATGTTTGTACAATACTTTCTTGTGTAGAGGGTATTTTTCCATATGTTTGATCCTAGGGGAAGAGAGTAGCTTACATGTGTTGGAGTTTGAGAGGTACAGAGAACTGTGTGCCGGGAGTAAAGGAAGTATCTCCATCCTTATGAAAGCTAACAGTTTCACTGGATTAAAAAGATGTAATATTAAATATCTCTAAGAAAAATATGCAATAAGTATCAGAATATTAAAGAAGGAAAATTTAATTATTCTGGACTTGAGTGATAAAGGCAGTTAACGTTGCTGAAGTGTCAAAAGTCATACTTGTGTATGTCTTTTCAGAAAAGTTATATACAAGTATCCCACAAAGTTAAACTTTAGTTACATTTTGACCCTTCCCCTACCTTCCTGTCATCACATCAGTGTACCTGATCCAGGCCTTTGGGGGCTCCTGGGAGCTTCCCTTTAGGAAATCGGCCAAGTGCTACAGTTCCGCACTTCCTTGGCCATCTCTGGAATTACACCCTTTTAGCAACTTACGAGCAGAGGGTTGTGCCAGTGGTCCTCTACCACTCTGTAGCGAAAAGATTTCTCCTGCATCAAAACCATCCATGATTAAAAATCTTGTTCAAGTCTAAGTGTGGAAAATATGAAGCCATAAGAAAGGAGGGTCAAAGGAGTTGTTGATCCAGGCAGACAACTAAGTAGAATACATTCATTTAGTCAACAAATACTTATTGATCACTAAGAATGTATCTGGCACTGGGTGTTTATATACATTACTAAAGTATGAAGGAGAAAGTAGTATTTAATTCTGAATACAGGACAGAATAAATTCATATAATTTATCTATAGTAAGAACAAATAAATTCATTTATTCCAAACTGCTTGTCATAAATATCAAGCTAAGACACCAAAAGTGAAGGAACTTACTCTAAGCCAATAGATGGTTAATGTCAAAGCCAGATCATAGAACCCAAGTCACTTTATTTTTTTGCCAATTTATCTTATTCAAGGATCTCATGAAGATATTTTCATCATCTTTGCTTTATTGATATTTTCAATCCTCTTCTGTGAAAGACACTGTGAAAAACATCTTTCAGCACACAAGTAATTTTTTATTATCTTTCCTATTGTTATATTTCAAGACTGTACATTATTTGCCATCTAATATTTATTCTTCAATGAAAATAACTTGAGTAACTATATACAATGCATCACAAACTATTAAAGTGGTTCTAATTGTGATGAAACTGTTAAAGCTGTGTTGTCCAAGATGATAGCCACTAGCCACACATTGATTTAAATTTAAATTATATATAACCAATTATTCAGTTTTTCAATTGCACTAGCCACATATCATGTGTTCAACAGCCACATGTAGCTAGTGGCTGCCATGTTGAACAGTCCAAATATAGAACACTTTTCCAATATTTCAAAATGTTCTACTGCAAAGTGCTGTATTAAAGCAATGAGCCCATTTCCTGCCTGGCACTGTAAAGAATGAATTAACTTACAAGATGCATTTATTCGACATCTTCTGCCTTGAGTAATAAGATACTTACCTAAGGAAATTGGATGAAAGATTTTACTGAGGAGAGTACAAGAGAGATATAATCATCCTGTGTTCTTCTGTTTCCCTACTTTCAAAACTAAATGCCTAAATGCCATTCTTTGAATGCCTGTGATGTTCAAATCTTTCTCTCCATGTGACCATAGTGTGGAAGTTTTCCATAAGTCCCATGAAATGATTTGTGTGGAAATAGCATTAATATTCACTTTAGTACTCATTCTATTGCATATGTGTTACATATAATACAGATAATATGTATTTTAAAAAACACAAATGATTATTTTGTAGAGTGAGCTGTTTCCAAGTGGGCATTCAAATGAAGGACCATAAAAAAATAGTTACAACTATGATATTAAATTTAATACATCTTTTTTTTTTCAAAAAGAGAGACTCTTGGAGAAAATCAAGAAAGCAAAAAATATTTTTATATAATAACATTAATAATAGTGAAGAAATTTAAAAACCTAAATGGCTATCAATACAACACTGGCAAAATAAAATAATCATTTAGGATGTTATTACTTAAACATAAAACAAGATGATCATAAAAAATGAAAATATAGTCTTCTCCCCAGCAGGAACAGTGTGATTTCATATAAGGGAAGCAGAAAATATGGATATACAAAACAAAAATAGAAAGATAAATATTAAGGTATTAATTTTGATTACTTTTAGTCAATAGTATTTTTGCTATTTTCTTTTTCTCTCTCTTCCTCATACTAGAAATTTACAATATACTTTTAAAATTAAACAAATAATATTTTCCCTGCATGGTTGCCATTATAGCACAGAGTTCAAATAATAAATACATGAATGCATGAGAAAATGAATAAACACAGAAATAAATATAGCTAACTTTCACAACACACCTAAAATATAATTATTTTATTTCCCCGGTTTTGAGACACTTCTGGTAAATGACATAGTTTATTTTTGAGCTCTACTATACAGCCAAATGAAAAGAGCAGGGAGAGTTTAAAAATAAAAAATGAAACCTAAGATATATAGATTTATGCCGTACCAACGTGTCCTGCTAGCTATAGAACTATTCCCAAAGTTTGAGTTTAATTGAATTTTTTCAAAACCTTGAAAGGTAAATCTTAAATGAATCAATAATTCTAAGCAGTCTACATTTCTATTAGTCTGGTTACCAGCTTTTGATATCTCCTTTTAAAAAAAAATATTTACTGTGCAAATTACGGGCAATAAGTGAATTTTCTAAAGGATTCCATTTTTAAAGAAACTGAAAAATTGTAAATATTTCTCCTTTTTCACTTTAAACAGTAATGAGATCGGATTCATATGATTACCACAAACAGGGGCGGGAAGAAAGAAGAACAGACGAAGGGCGGTGAGGGGAGAAAAGTTCTGAGCCATTTCAGCGGAGTAAAGATCAATTTCATTTTAATATAATTTTTAATGGTTGCTCAAACTCCTATAATGTACCCACACAAAAGGCTTCAGTTAATGTGTGTGTATTTTGAGCAGTTCCCCTCTTTGACCCTCGAGTTTAATTTCCGTCCTTCAAATGAGATGAATGGAGCGTGAAGCAGGTCATATCTCAATGCTGACACATGGGTTGCAGACAGAACTCACAGCCTGGAGAAGCAGCCAGTTTGGAGATTAAATCAAAGCAGCTCTGAATAGATGGGAGGTCAGCCAGGGCCAGCTTTGACATTTGATAGGCCCTTGTGATCAATCAGTCCTTTCTTCACTCTTCCAGGCATCCTTGTGACAGTGGCCCTAAAAAACATATGGGCTATGTTACAAAGTGCAGGAGAAGCACTAGATTGTGGAGGAGATGGGTGTCAATGCTATCAAAGGGACAACTGTTATTTGAAGCAGCCAGCAAATCAGGAGGCCCCGTTTTGCTGCAATTGCTCTGTTAAAGTTTGCCTTTCACGATGTGAAATCTGGACTTGGGAAGGGTGAGATAATTTTTAAATTGCTTTTTAAAATTTCTTACCTCCTGTGCATTAAACTGTAAACTTTGAACATTACTGATTCCATAAGACTAAATTTTAGCCAATCTTTACTCATGGATAAGTTGTGTTTCCAACAAAGGCAAGCTTAGTTCGTGCTCTGTTTCTTTTTTTGTCTTCTGGGGAACACACACACACACACCCACACACACAGCAAAACACGATAACCTTTGGAAGAGAGGAATCAGGGGATGTTAATGCAGTATACTCGCGAAGCAGGGACCTGCACGTGGTTTCAGGAAATCCCAGTCACGTCGCCAAGAGGGTCATGAAAAATGAATGGCCCCTGAGCACCACTGTGACAGGCTGTTTCAGTGAGTGGTAATGGGCCATCTCTAGAACGAAAGGCCGTGTATTTATAACCATGCAGGCTACTGGGTATCACACCACTCATTATGTCTGTCTGGTTTAAGGGAGATGCCTTTCATGGGGGTGACATAGGAACGAATTATTTCCAGGAGTATCACAGCTCTCTTCTCCCCCTCTGCCTTCCTCTCTGGCTCGCTCTCCCTCATCCCACTCACTCTCATATTCACACAAACACGTTCTCTGAATTTTTTCTGTCACAGACCTTTTCATAATTGAAGCTGACCCCTCCAACGCTTCTCACCCCAACTTACACTGGGATAAAGCTGGGTGGGAGAGTGGCCTAAGGAGGGCTCAGGTAAGAAAGGATGCCACAGAGTCGCTCCACTCCCTCTCTTCTGTCGAGTGTCTCATGGGAGCCTGAGAGCTGAGGCCACGTGGTGACAGACAACCACTGAACTAATTTGCAAAGTGAGTTTCTGAAGTCTGATTTTCGTTTGACATGGACTCCACCTTCACAAAGAAGGTGGCATTTGAGGCACATTTTGTTCCTTGGTTATAGTGGTCTGTCACCAGTTGAGTGCAAGATGACTCAATCTTCCTGGACTATATCTGATGAGAACTTAACCATTTGCACAAAATTTTCTCTAAGTTACTTTCAACATCAATCGATTCTTTATTAATGCTTGAAATTTTAATAAGATAGGCACACAAAGCAACCAAAAATTACAACTGGCACATTAGATTAATATTAAAATTAATGATTAAAAATAATCTCAGGGAACATGTTGATGTAGCTATCTCACTTAATAGAAATGTGCAAAGCCTCATTTTGAAATTAAAATTCTTAAATCTACCAGAAGAGAATTCTATCGAAGGGCAAGTTGCCTATAATATAGGATTTAGGTCACTTAAGGTATTACATAAAAAAACCCTTTATATTTCACACTGGTCTATTGAAGAAAAGATACGTATGACATACTTGGATGTTAGTCTTCCACTTTAATATAGCTGTAATACATCAGTGACTAAAATAAGGTTTCTACAGCAGAGTTTTCATAGTCTATGTCACAGGCTGTTTTGAAGGGAAGGCACAGCTATTTTGACGAAACTTTCCAGAGAGGCCTCTAACACATCTGAAAGACTTTGGATTATCAAATGCATGTGTGTGTATGTATATATTAAATTTATGTAAACTGTGCCCTGATTCTGGCCCCCAAGAGCTCAGAATTTGTGAGAATTTAGAGAATACTTATAGAGAAGCATTTTCTGAATAATTTTATAATTTAAATGTGGCACAAATCTTCAAAACTGTAATTCTCTCTAGCAAGCTAATCCTTAAAGAGGTTTTTTTATGTCTCGGAGAAAGCTGTGTGTAATCAAAAGACACTACAAAATACTTGTTGGTTTCAGTCACTCTATAATTCCATTTAACTATTGCCAACTCCAGAAACAGCCACGGTTTTCCTGTACTTTGTGTACATCAGATAAAGACTGCAGAAAGAATTGACAGTTGGCAGTTGAGTAGCCAAAAGGGGAAGGAAAAAAGGTTTGCTGGTGTTTTCCAATTAATTTTCTTTTCAAGTGAAAGTTTGAAAAATATAAGAAAACTGGAAATGACCTAAAATCTCTGTTGTGATAAGATAAACTTCGGCCTGACCATCACCCTGTGACTGGATGTATAATTCGGATATTAGAAAGACGACCAAGAAAACATGGAATGTATTTTTCAACAATTATTTTTTAATTACACTGAAACTTTGAGAAGTATAAGGGACTCAATTTTGGAGAAATTTAAGTATGTGGAAAATTAATGAAAGAAAAAAAGCAAATAAAAATAAGTATTTAGTTAAGAACTTTACCAAAATTCCATTTTTAAAAATTGTGCTAACACCAAGTTCTTAAAAAAAAAATCTGATTTCTCAAATAGAACAAAGACACTTGTTAATATCAGTAATTTTGTTGTATTTTATATTCAAATTGTTTTTCAAAAATGCCCAACTAATGAGTCACTGGCACTTGTCAGAATGACCCTAGATACGTAAGGCATTGAGTAAATGCTCGGGCATCTAACATTTTACCCTACGTACTAGCTCCCCTTTCCCTCAATGAGAAACAGAGTCTTGGTTACAGGTATAACCAGGGAGATTTTGTTCCACTCATCCAAACGTCTCTGTGAACTCTCTAATTTATCCCTTATGATCATGTATTCCTGGTCCTGAGAATCAATATGACTGACCAATTCAAGTATCTCCCACATTCTGAACAACTTTTAAGATCAGCCAATTTTCTTAGAGGCAGAGGCTACAACCTGGTGACAGAGTTTATTAATATTTTAAATTTTATTTTAATATTTTAAATTGGGCATTTCACTCCTCTCCTCAAAAATATCATGGCTCAAACATGGTAAAGGAGCCTCTTTGGATTTAAAACCCCTCTCAAGCTACATCCATGAGGATATAGAAAGGACTTGCCTGGAATTGTTTTGCAAGTATTGGGCCATGGAGCAAATCTATCCACTGCACCTTATTAGTATCTTCATGCAAATAGAGATCTTCTTTGCTGAGAGTGATTACGAGCTCAGGCCTTTCTTGAAGGTAGGCAGGCTTGGCGTCAAATTTCAGATTCAATTCTTATCAATGTATGCATTTGGGCAAGTCTCTTTAAAGTAGGAATAATAATGATACCGACTTCAAATGGTTGGTATGAGAATTACCTAAAATGATTACAAAAAGCAGTTTTCAAAGTTCCTGGTACAGGTAAAGCATGTCATAAAGGTAAAGCATTATTATTATATAAATCCATTTCAACTTACCTTTGAGCATTCTAATCTGGGAGAATTTCAAGAATGTGAGAGAACGCTATGCCCTCATGCCCTCTTCAGCTATCATTTTGTGACTAAAGGAATTAATCAAAAGATTAGTTAAGCAGTGGAGAGATAGGAGATCAAACAAGGTTAGCACTCTTCAAATGGTGACTAGAAGATTCATTGACAATGTCATCCTATTAAAGAGGTTGGAATTTCCTCTTCATAAAATGCTGCCTGATAGCAATTGGAACATTATCACATAGTCTATCCTCTAGAATATGAACGTGTTTTTTTTTTCATTTCTGCATAATAAATTATCTCCATTAGAGGCTGAAAATAGCATTTATTTTTCAAAAGCTTCTGTAGATCTGGAATTCAGGAGCAGCTTGGCTGGGTGATTTTGGCTCAGGTTCTCCAAGAGCTATCATCAAGGCTTTGGCTAGGGCTGCAGTTATCCCAAGGATTGACTGGGGGACAATCTGCTTCCAAGCTCATTCACGCACCTTTTGGCAGGTCTAAGAAAGTCCACTTTCAAGCTCACTCCCGTGGGGTGTGCCACAGGGCTGCCTTATGGCATGGCAGCTGGCTTCCCTAGGGTAAGCCATTCAGAAGAGGATAAGAGAGAGCCTCCAAGATGAAAACCACAATCTTTTAAAACCTAATCTCGAAATTAATATCTTATCACTTCTGCTGAATTCTGTTTGTTAGATGTGAGTCAATAAGCCTAAGCCCACACTCGACAGGAAGAAGTAATAAAGGAGCATGAATACCAGGAAGGGCAGATCACTGGGCTCCGCCTGAGAGGTTTCCCTCCACAGTCCATCCTCTGGCCCCCTGTGATTTGTGTCCCACTCGAATGCAAAATATACTCACTTCCTCCAAAGACCTCATCATTCTCATCCATTGCAAAATTAGCTTAAAGTCTAGAATTTCATCAGTGAAATCAGGTGTGCTTTTTTAAGTGTGTTCCTTAAGCACTACACTTCAGCATAGTTCCTGTGATTTGTAGACCTGTGAAACAAAAGAGGCAAATTATGTGCCCTTCTGCACAATAGTGGGACGGGTATAAGAAAAGCACTATGTACAGTCCTGTTCAAAGTGAGGGTGGGAGATGGAAGACACGTGGGTTAAGGATTCATGGCAATTCTGAAATCCAGGCAGGCAAATGTTGGAAGATCCTTGATTAGATTTCATATTTAAAATAATTCTTCATGTTTCTCCACTGTATCCTCTGGGCTCTTGGTTCCACCTTCTTAGTCTTCTTTTCATTTTTGCAAAATGTAGCAGGTGAATTCTGTGAATTCAAAACTCTGGCCTCATTCTGTACCATCTCTGTGCCTCCCATCCAAGTGGTAATATTTCTATATATATCTCTCTCTCTTTTGAGAACTTTCTGGGTCTCCTGTGAAACATTTTGGGGTCAAATTCATTAGACAAAATCCACACCCATACACCTCTTCCAGACAAACCACTCTCAGTCTTGGGCTTATGCTGAGATGACTGCGGCCAATACCCTTTAGCTTCCTAGAAACCCTGTTGTTTGATTAAGAGAATCTGTGTGGCACACTCTGAATCTCTTTAAAGGGCCTATAGGCTGACTAAAAATTCTCTGTGGCACCACCTTAAATCTTTTTGAGATCTTAGTAAGATTTTATAGCCGCACCCTGGACCTCATCTTCCTTTACATAGTGTTTTCCTGGCATTACCTTGGATTCGATCTTTGCTCAGAGCCTTTTTATTTTTATGTATGTGGGTTCTTTTTTTCCTTAGTTTTAGTATCCTCGACCGTCTGAACAGTCTGAGAGCTTTCCAAACCATCAAGTTGTGGCTTCTTCTCCATCTATTTTAACTGTCCTTTTCTTAGTTCATCTCCCTATCATCTCACATTTCACTGCAAGCAACAAGAAGAAAGCAGGTGGTACCTGAATGTTTTGCTTGGAAATCTTAGTTAGATTCCCCCAGTTCATTAGGAACATTTTCTGTTTTCCGTGTTACTGCAATCTACAGCATTGCTAAATTTCTGGTCTTTCCTCCAGTTTCCAGTGAGATTTTTATCCCATTCCTTTAAGCCCTCACTGCTTCTATGAACAGTGAGTTCAAGGTATTTGAAGATTTCATTAACACTTTTTTCAAAATTCTTATACTTTTTCTAGCTTCTACACCCTGCCTAGTTCCAAAACCACTCCCTCATTTTAGATTTCTTTCAGGCAGCACCCTACTTCCAGGTACCAAATTCTGTGTCAGTTAGAGGTCAGACTTCATTCAGCAGTCAGGCAAGCAGAAGTACTGGCAAAACAAATCAGTGACCATGTCCCGTTTTTGTGTCATTCCACTCAACGATCAAATTCATGGGAGAATATCTCACTTTTCAAGCCTGGATCACACGCCTATCCTCTGGCCAGAGAAAAGGCAGGGCAGCTGGACTGACAGTGCCACCATGATGGCCCATGACAAGAATTGCTAGGTCTTCAAAGGAAAAATATGTTATTACCAAACAAAGCAGAAAGGGACACTGGGTGGATAAAAGCCAGTTGCCCACTACTTCTATCAAAACTCTTTGCAACCGGCTGCTGGTCTGCTATATGTGAATAATGGATAAAGAGACTCCTTAGAGTGTGTGGATCCCAAGGTGTTAGTGTTGTTTAAGGTTTTAAAGACAAAGAAAGTAAATGATTTTACTTCTGTCTCTAGCAGTAGGCCATCTTCTGTATCCAGGTCAGCTCATGCTTTGCCTGGTTGGCAGTGTTGCATAGAAACAGGTAGTGAAAGGTAGGGAAGGAAAGAAATGTCTTAAACCAAACAGGATGATTAGAAACACCTATCTCCCATAGACATGGACTCAGGTGACAAATTAGCATTCTGATACCGCATGAAAAACCAGAAGCATTGTAAATAGGATAAACATTCAGATTTGGGGGCTGCCATGACCATAGATAAGATTACTTGTTTCTTCTCCATCTATTTATGTCAATTTCTTTCTTTTCTATTGCTAACATTTCTCTGCCTGTATATTTTTAAAATATTAATTCAGAACATGAATCTTTCTTTTCTTCCTAAAACGTCTTTGGCTTTGTGATATTTTCACACAAAGGAGCTATTTTTGGTGTTCAAAAATTGCTTTTCTTCCTGCTGGCAAGAAGAATTCACTCACTACCTACTAGTGCATAACATTTACTTTGCTTAAAAAAGAGGAAAGAAAAAAGGAGACTCCTCTAAACGATATAGGAAAAAAGAGAAGATATTAAATTTTTAAAAGGACAGAATTACTCCTCTTTGTATGTTTTCCAGAACAACACACTGCTCCCCGTCTATTGTTCAAAGGCTAATAGTTATATAAATGCCTCTTTAACTGCATCTACTCCACAGCATCCTTGTCTCTGCCAAGAAAAGAACAGGCAGTGCAATGATGACTCACTTTAGAACCACGCCCTTATTTATATCCAGGGCTCATCAAGGGAGAGATCACCCCATTCTTTTCTATGTTTTCCCTTGTTTGCTTCTTAGTTCCTTTTTTTATCCTTATAAAGTTCTGTTTCAATTAATGCATGGGACCCCTATGTCAATACAGGAAACAAGGAGAATATAGGCCAAGAATCAAAAGATTAGAATTCCCTTTGGTCAAGTAACGTACTTGGTACTCTGAGGCCAACATTTTCTCTAAAGAGAAACAAAAAGTGAAAACTTTGTAATTAAGATTTGCCATATGTGATGCTCAAATGAATATTACAGATCGTTATTAAATAGTCATTTTTAAATAAATGATTATTTTAATAAATAAAATGCCATTTTATTTAACCTATTTCTTTAAACTTTAGGCTGAATGGTAATTTAGATCACATTGCTTTTTGTTAGGAAACTCTGTTAATGTAAGTATTTGGTAAAAATAAACATTATTAAACATCTCTCACTGAATTTAGGCATAGAATAACATCTCATTTTTATCAGCATTTGTGCTAGATTTTCCTGGGACTTAAATTAGAAAATTCTCCAAGCCATCTTAGTTCTTAAAAATTAAAAGGGTATCATTTAGAGTACTTACATTCTTTGGCTACTAATTGGTGAATAACTTCTCTAAAATATTAAAGATATCTTCCAGAAAGTGTTATTAAAATAAGGTTGTTTTTTTTTTAAAACCTTCATATAGGGAGAACTAGACTCAACTCATAAGCAGTTGAAAGGATAAATTATTTTTCTATGAGATTATAGGTTTATAATAGGAAATAAAAAGTATGTTACTATAGATGATATCACAATACAACACAATAAAACAGAATCCTACTGGAAATGGGTAGTACCAACCGCCTGATGCTTCCGCTACCGTGATGAGGTGGCCTGGTATTGCGTCAGACCACTGGAAAGGACTGAGGGGACTGTGCTTTGCCCTATGTCCCTCCAGGATCTCAGTTTTCTTTTATGGTAGAAAAAAAATTTAGAGCAATATGATACTTCCAACACTACAGGTTTTTAACTCCCAGGGGGTCATACCTCCACTCAAACATTTTAGACAACTCTGTTATTATATTTCCTTTCAAATCCTACCTTTTTGTAATTCACCCACTGGTGGCTTACTATTTATTGCAAATTCTTTTTCTCATCCTATTCCTAGCACCTGATCCTGGCCTCTTACGTTAGACACTTGATGACCAGGCTCTTCTGGGCCAAAAAACATGTCTCATTCTATTTAGTATCGCTAGCACTAGCACCTAGCCAAATGCCTAGTACATAGTAGAAATTAAGTGTTTGGTGAATGAATGATGTATAAATAAAGAAAGAAGTAAACGAATGTTAAAAGAATGCATGATACGTGTCTGGGATAAACAACTAATCCTTTACATCACTGAAAAAGTGAAAAGTACGTTATTGATGATTTTATTTTTCAACGAAACATAGTTTTGCAGATAGCTACTACATTAAAAAAAAAGTTTATTCCTCCATTTCACAAACTTTATGGATAAAGTAAGTCTTTTGTAGGCCTGTTTGTTCCTGTAGTGAGATCGTGACACCTTGTAAATTTTGAGTTGTGCTCTCAGCTCCAAAAACCTGACTAATGTATGGCTTGTATATCTGCTTTTTGTGTTTGTAAGTTGGAGAGGATGAGAAATATAAAGTAGAAATTAACTCTCAGTACCGCAAGTTTAACATGACTTGTAATGTTTTATGGAGGCTTTAAATACTGACAGTCATGGGCTAACAATCAGAATAGAGATCTCCACCTGGTATAAACATTTAACATGTGGTTTAGAGAAGAGTTGCCATGGGTGAAAGGGAGGAGCAGTGTTCTGTGACTCCAAAGACAAAATCAGGATCCACGTTAGCAGTCACCAGAATCAAGATTTCAATCCAGCTGAAAGAAAACCAAACCTTCTGACAGTGGGAAGTGGCTTCTCCTACAGCAGCCAGTACCATTGACCACATTCAGAAACAGAAACACTTGGTGTTTGTATAGAAGTTAAAAACTAACCAAGAAAGGTCCGACTGACCAAGAAAGGTCCATGTTAAACCTAAAGAATTCTGGGCCTCCCTACAGCCTTCTCTGTCCTTCCAGCAGCCACCCCAAAGGAGATCTTGACTGATGAATTTCTTTCCAGGATGGTGTCGGGGCTGACCCAGCCTATCTACCTATCTGACTGTGCAATCGTCCATCCATCCATCCATTGTCTACCCTTCATTCACTCTTATCCCGATTCTCTCTGAACCCCTCTGTCTCAGGAGCACCACCCTCATGGTGTCCATGACATCCTTTTCCCCTTGTGTTCTCCCTTCCCTGGTACTCTGTGTTCTCCTTCCCTCCTTCTGCTCAGACATCATTGCCCTCATCCTGCACACTCCCTGCACACACTGTGGGATGTGCATATTGTGCAAAGTCTAACCACTCATTTTGATGTCTTTCCTCTCCATGAGACAAACTCCTTAAAATTCTGTGGAATAACTTTCCTCTCTTATCACTCACTTTAATTATTTTATTTTAATAGCACTCTGTGAAGAAGGCAGCATTAGTTTTAATATTCCCATTTTGCAGGTGAGGAAACTGAAGCCCAGAGAAGTTCACTTATTGGCTCAAGCTCACACAGGTAAAGTGACAGGACCATCACCTGCACCTGGACCTTCTGGCTCCGAGTTTGTGCTCTTTCCACCACCACAGTGAGACGACCAGACATTAATGGTTTAACGTGGCAATTCTTTCTTGAGGATAGAAGTCTTTTTCTACTTTATGCATGTATGATTAAATTTTTAAATGTTATATTTATCGATCAATAAAACTAATATGGGGCTCTTTAAATATTCCTAACACTAATCTCTTTTTATGGAGTACATTGCAGCAATCATAAACTCAGGATACTATTATTTAAGTTAGTTAAGTTATTTTAAGATTATACAAAGAGGACAATTTTATCACACTATTATTGCTATTTTGTCATTTTAACTTAGGCAGGTTAATTTAAGAAAAGAAAGTAATTTCAAAGGCAGTAAGCCACAACGGTACAGAAAAGCCTTTGCCAGCTGGCTTTAATGCTCTGAAAATTAATGAAATCATCACCCCTTAAAATTTTCTCTAGAGCTGCATTGTTAGGAACATAATCTTTCTAATTTTAGCTACTGGCAAACAGTCACTCCTAAAACTAATAAAATGTAATAATTTCCATACATATTTGGGTGTGTCTTTTTACTCAGTAAAATTGTAATCTGAATGAATATTACTTTATGACATAAATGAATCAAGATGATTTATACTGAGGACCTAGAATAGAAACTACAAGAAATGATCCTCACATGTTTGTGGGAGGTAGTTCAGGGTGGGATGAGGGAAAATCAGGGTCTTATTTCAGCCCTATATTCATGTACTGCAAGTCTTTAAGTATCTGAGTAGGATGATGAAAAATGTCACAAAATTCCAGGCAGAAGGAGGCTGCATAAATCATAGGTCCTCAGTAGAATCTTGCTGAAGGCCAACTTTTGGTGAATAAAATAGTTATGATCACCATAAGTTTGGGGGCATAAAATGTCTTAAATTTGCATAAAATTTACATAAACCTACCTAAATGATTCCAGCTACCAGAGAAAAATATATGGGCATCTTCTTCCATTATTTAAACCTCATGTACCTTAAAAATGAGAGAAGTGCTTAAGAGAACTTGTTTGCAAGGTTCTCTGAAGAATGCTATTATAAAGTTTGACGGTAAAAGCTGGAGTCTATAAATGTGAAAAGGGAACCTGTTTGGTTAATTTTAATTCAAGTAAATCCACTTTTTAAAATTCTCATTGTTGAAAATATGTCTTTCTGTTCCTCTCATTTAATTAGTTAAGTATATGGTGTTAAACATTATTGAGGGAGACAGGGTAGTTTCAGGAACATTATTAAGGGAGAAAACTCTTAGCTGGGCACTGATCCTAGGCCTCACATCTACTAGCCATGGAATATGAGGTAAATAAATTTTTTCATCTTCTATTTTCTCAGCTAGCAACAAAAGATGGGGCATAGCCCAAGCTGACCATACAGAAAAATCACCTGAAGGCTTCAATAAAAATTAAAATCACTAGACCTACTCTCAGAGATCTCAATTTGAGGGTGAGGAGAGGAAGCAGAAATCGGTATTTATGATCCGCACTGTGGATGATTGCAGAACAATTGATCAGGGCACTAGAGCTGGGAATTGCTAGCATAGAACAACTGAAAGATCCCTAGTAACTCCAACAGTTTGTGTCTGCTTAGTTTCCCTTTGATGTTTAAGCACCTTGAAACTCCATGTCTGTGAAGATCAAGTATTTGAAGAATTTGATGTCGTAAGATTATCACTGGAGTCAAGGGAAAAACCTAGGTTGGAATCCTGGTGTCTTCCACTAACTTGCATTTCATTTGGCGTTCATTTTAAGCTCTCCACATATCTATAAAGTGAAGACTAATTCAATTCCAAGGTCTCACAAGCTTAAAACTCTAAAAATAATAAAAGAACTTGATATGAATCTAAGTTATGTGATTCAGTTACATTTTGAAAATTTGTAAGAAAAACAAATTTAATGTAATTATTTCCTCTTAAAAGATATTACAGAGAAAATCTCTGCTCAATTCACACAGACCTTGTGGATGCAGGCTTTGCACATATTAAATCTGACTCGAACCTAATTTTAACCTTTCTCTTAATGAGAACTTTACAAAACACCACATAATTTTATTCTAAAACATAAATATGAGGAGTGACATCATCAAGATGGCAAAATTAGTTCTCTGGCTTCACCCCTGCCCTCACCCACATAGATCCAAGAAGCAATTAACCACAGACAAGAATACCATCATGAATATCCTAGAACTCAGGGGTGAGGTTGAGACACCTAATACCATAGGACTGAGAAAAGCGATGATCAAATGATAAAAAAAAAAAAAAAATTTCTCTTTGATCATGCCACCCCTTCCCTAAGCTGGCACAGTGCTACACACTGAAATTTCCCCTGGATCCACAGTTTCTATAGTAGAAAAAGTGAGTTGAAGGTGGACATTCAGCTTCCCCACCATTCTGGGACCCTTTGCAAAAGGCTCACTCTTGTCTCATTCCAAGGAAACATTGGGAGTACCAGCAGGACTAGACTACCTGGGGTCAACTAGAAACAAAGAATGAGGGTGTGGCGCACAGTGACCACCACGTAATCATGGTAGTTGCTCTGCATTTCAGCCAATGGAGGTACCGCACCAGAGAGACTAGCCAACAGCATCACACTGTAGGAAACATGTTTCACGGGCCTTCCAGGCTCAAGTCCCTAGCCAGCTTCCCCACACAGTCCCAGTGCTCACATTAAGTTTAACTCTGATCAGAAAGCAATTACAGGTCAGTGATTACTCACAGAGGGATCATCTGGCCCCAACCAACCCTAGTGGTGAAGAGGTAACCTAACTAAGCCCTGGTGTTCTCATTAAAGCTTTCCCACGCCAAGAAACAACTGCAGGTCAGTGATTACCCATGGAGGCAGCATATAGTTCTGCCCAACTCCAGATGCTGATCAATGACTCCATAAAACCTGGATGCTTTGCTTATGCTTGCCCCAGGCTGGGAGGCAAGCCCAAGTCCACATATATCTATGGAGCATACACTTTGGCCCTGCCCACCCTGTAGGCTGAGTAGCAACTCCAGAGAGCTCATTCAGCCTCAGAGCCTATAATATAGCCCTATTCAACTACAAATTCTAAACAATAGTACAACCCAGCCAAGGAAGAAAATCTTCAACCTTGCCTGATCAGTCTCACCAGACCACAGAGCACATCCAGCAGTAGCATTCAACCTCAGAGCACGGGAAGCAACCCAGCCCATGTAGAGAACCTAACACCAAGGTTTGCCTGTCCAGGGATACAACCATCTAGTTCATCCAGAATTCCAGGCTACACTAAATAGTAAATGTCTACTACCACTAAAGAACACCTGTAAAGGCTAGAAGAGATGGCTGTCTTCTGAAATGCACAGAAATTAACATAAGGACACAAAGATTATGAAAAATCAAAGAAATATGACACCACCAAAAGAAACTAATATAACTCCAATAATGGAGCCCAAAGAAATGGAGATATAGGATATTACTGACAAAGAATTCAGAATAGTCCTGTTAAAGAAGTTCAGGGAACTGCAAGAAAATATGAATAGAATATTAAATAAAATTTGAAAAACAATTCATGACCAAAATGAGAACTTTGTAAAAGAAGTAGAAGCCATAAAAAATTAAGTAGAAATTCTATAGATAAAGAATATAATAACTGAATTGAAAAAAATCAATAGAAATCTTCAATAGCAGACTTTGTCAAGCAGAAGAATCAATGAACTTGAACAGAGGATAGTCAAAATTATCCAGAGGACAAAAAGAAAAAAGAATAAAAAAGAATAAAGAAGGCTTGCAGAATTATGGAATACCATTAAGCAAACTAATATTTTCATAATAGAGTTCCTTAAGGAAAAGAGAGAAAAGGCCCAGAGAGCATATTTAAGAAACTAATGAATGAAAATTTCCCAAATCTGGGGAAAGACAATAACATCAAGATATAGGAAGCTCAGATGTCTCAAATCAAATTCGAGTTCACTAACAGATGTCATAATCAAATTATCAAAAATCAAAGAAAATAAAAGAAAACTTAAAACAGCAAGAAATAAAACATATCACATTCAAGGGTGCCCCAAAATGGCTTTAGGGGGATTTCTTAGCAGAAATCCTATAGGCCAATAGAATGAGATAATTTATTCAAAGTACTGAAGGAAAAAAACTGCCTATCAAGAATAATTTACTTGGCAAAGTGGCCCTTCACAAATGAGGGAGAAATGAAAACTTTTCCAGGCCAAAAAAAAAAAAAAAGCCAGGTGAGTTCATCATCATTAGGCCTACTTTACAAAAATTGCTATAGGGAATTCTACAAACTGAAATGAAAGGTTAATAGGTATACATGAAAGTAAAAACCTCAATGGTATAAATAATACATAGTCATACTTACAATTTGCTATCATTGTAAGGGCAGTGTGTAAGGCAATTTATTCCTACTAAAAAGGACAAAAAACAAAACTATTAAAAAGAAATGTAGCTACAATAAATTGTTAAGGTATATAAGTTACAAAAACTTTGACATCAAAATAATAAAAGCTGAGAGAAAGAAAGGGAGTGAAACTGTTGAGCTTTTGTACGTGATTAAAGGCAAGCTGTCATCAGCTTAACATAGCCTGTTTTAAGGATATTTTATGTAAGCCTCATTGCAACAAAGCAAAAACCTAGAGTAGTTGCACAAAATATAAAAAGAAAGGATTCAAAGCATGCAACCAAAGAAAACCATCAAATCACAAAGGAAGACAGCAAGAGAGAAAGAAGCAAAGACTTAAAAAACAATCATTAAAAAAATATTATAAAAAGCAGTAGCAAGTCTGTATTTTTTTTTTATTTCAGCATAATATGAGGGTACAGATGTTTAGGTTACGTGTGTTGCCCTTGCCCCCCCTCCCCCCTCAGTCCAGGTTTCAAATATGTCCATCCCATTGCGTGGTGCGCATTGCACTCTTTGTGTACACAT
>CAUYSK010095539.1:0-10304 GCA_963575035.1 Avahi laniger | reverse complement strand
TTTTTTTTTTTGAGACAGAGTCTCACTCTGTTGTCTGGGCTAGAGTGCTGTGGCGTCATCCTAGCTCACAGCAACCTCAAACTCCTGGGCTCAAGCGATCCTCCTGCCTCAGCCTCCCGAGTAGCTGGAACTACAGGCATGCGCCACCATGCCCAGCTAATTTTTTCTATATATTTTTAGTTGCCCAATTAATTTCTTTCTAATTTTAGTGGAAACAGGGTCTCGCTCTTGCTCAGGCTGGTTTCAAACTCCTGAGCTCAAACAATCCACCCGCCTTGGCCTCCCAAAGAGCTAGGATTACAGGCGTGAGCCACCGTGGCTGGCCAAGACTGCACCTCTTGATGAAAGGAATGGCAAAGTCACATTACAAGAGTGCATAGATACAGAGAAGGGAGGAATTCATAGCCATTAAATCATCTGTCACAAGTAGTAAGCATAACAGAAAATTCCCTTTCATCAGGAACTGTGTATTCTTCCAGGGGAGACAAATAATAAAAATAAACATTGATTGATACAAAGGAGAAAAATAGCCAGAATCAGAGAGTTAGAGAGTGCTATCCAGAACATTGGGGAGGAGGTCTTATTTTATATAAGGTGGTAAGGAAGACTTCCCTTGGAAGAGGACATCTCAGCAGATCCCCAAAGAAAGCAAGCAAGAGATGTCCAGAGGAAGAGTGTAAAAGCCAGAGGAAGTTGCAAGTGCGAAAGTGTCAGGTCACAAGCATTATTGAGGAACTGAAGGTGGTTGGAATGGTGAAAGTGAGGTCGAGATTAGTAGAAAGTGAGGTCAGAGAAATTATGGAAGGCCAAGCCCTACATCTGGGGCCTTACGGATGAATATTAAAGCTTTGCTTTTTACCCCAACTCAGATGGAAGGCATATGGAGGGTTTGAGAAGAGGAATGGCTTAGTTTTTTAACAGGGTTGTTCTGGCTACTATATAGAGAATAGGTGGAAGGAGGGCAAAGGCTGAAACAGGGAGACAGTTGGGAAACTGTTGCAGTACTCCAGGCAAGAGATGACGGTGGCTTGGACTGGGTGAGAACAGCGGAGCTGGTGAGAAGTTGTTGGAGAGTAGGTCTGTTTTGAAAATAGAGCCATCAGCATTTGCTGATAGATTGAATTTGGGGCGTGAAAGCAAGAGAGGAGTCAAGAATGGCTGTCAGCATTTTTAGACTCAGCAACTAGAAGAATGTTTTCACGGTTACTGAGTTGGATCCACCTTATAAGAGGGAGACAAGATCGAAGGAGAAAGAAGGCAATGTGGCAACAGCAGCAGGAGGAGAAAGGGCAGTGGGATCGGGAAGCACAGTCCGAGGAATGAGGGAAGCCTCTGGAAGCTGGAAGAGGCAAGAACACAGATTTTCCCCTAGAGTCACGAGGAGGAGCCAGCCCTACCAACACCTCAACTTTAGCCCTATGAGACTTATTTTAGACTTAACGATCTTCAGAACTATAAGAGAGTAAATTTTTGTGGTAAGTCAAAGAATTTGTGGTAATTTGTTTCAGCAACAATGGGAAACAAATACACAATTAGATATCTAAGTAGAGATGCTGAGTAGCTGTTGGATATGAGTCTGGAATTCAAAAGAGAGGCATGAAAAGATGAATTTGGAACCCATTTATTTAAAATTGTGAGCCAGAATAAGAGCTCCAACGGAGTGAGAGTGGATAGAGAAAAGAAGAGGCCTTTAGAATGTTTGTGACCACCCCATCACCTAGAGGTCAGGCAGGTGAGAAAACCAGCCAAGGAAAATGAGAGAGCCAAGAGTTCAGATCCCAGAAGCCAAGGAAAGAAAGCATTTCTAGGAGTAAACAAATGTCAAGTGCAGCACCATCAAAGATTTGCAATTTAATGCTCACTAGTAACCTCAATCTTGAAATTTTTGCTAACTCCTATAAAAATTCTAGGAGGGACCATTGATATTTCAGAGTGGGATACTCTATAGAACATGCTTATATTTTTGTCTGTTAGAGATTGAAACATGCTCTGGTCCTCTATTGAAAAGCTACATATATGGACAGCATTATTTGGAAGTCTAGAATAGTGTCATTCATTCATTTATTCATTTGACAAGTATTTTCACATGCCTAATGGCTAGGTCCTGGAGATACACTGATGAACTAATAAGATCCCTTTTCTCACAGGAGAACTTTCAATCCAGGAGCTTTGCTCAAGCCAAACATCGCCTCTTCTATCAAGCTTTTGCCAACTCTTTTTGGTAGTCAATTTATAGAACTCATCACATTTAATGTAACAGCCAGATATTGCCTCTGCTGGTAAACCCTGACCTCTCATAGCAAAGCAATCATAGGAAAGCAATCTGATCATAGGAAAGCAATCTGATCATAGTCATCTTTTTTTTTTCTTTTTTCTCTAAATTTTTTTTTTTTTATTTCAGGGTATCGTGAGGGTACAAACATTATGGTTACACTTTATGTCTTTGCCTCACCCAAGTGCGGGTTAAAGGCAGGCCCTTCCCCTCCTACAGTGCTCCCCATATCCTTTAGTTGTGTAGTCATCTTTTATATAAATTCTTTCGTAGGTAGGTTAGAAATGTGATTTATTATTAAAACCAGGAAATGTTTGCAAAAGAAAGGAGGCTCTATTCATTAACACCATGACCATGATACAGGGTGTAAACTGGGACAGCCCAGGGCAAACAAATGTATGGGCACCCTGTTCCTTGGTTCTGTCTCAATAGCTGTTGAATAAATACATTTTGCTCCCCGAAGAAATACCTTTACTGAAACATGACTTAATATTTTGCTTTTTGCTTTAATTGAGGATCAATATGTAGGAAATAGTGTTGGAAAAAGTGTTTCTGCATCTTTTGCAAAACTGTTATTGGAGACTGTCTATTATTTTGTTCAATGTGCCTCTTATAAAGAGCCACATAATAATTCCTCTTAGAATTGAATGCTAGAAAAAATATTGCTTTTTTCAAGGACCTGGTGGTATGCTTTCTTTTCCTAGATAATAAGAGCTTAGTAATACATCAATCTTCCTTCTTACATTGGCAGCCACAAACTAGAGCTAAATTATATCTCAAGTAGCTGTTGGATCATGCCAAAATTTTCCCAGTTGTGCTTTTCCTTTTACTTGGACATTCATTTAGCACCTACTATGGGCTAAGCTCTGTTATTGAAGCTAGAGATACAGCAGAGATCTAGCAGATTTGACTCTTCCTTCGTGGCATTTTCTTGGTTCTTGTGCATTTACCTACTCTTTTAATATGGCATTGAGATCTTTTCTAGTAGGAAGTCTTGAATTTTTACAGGACCAAGGAAGGTATAAAAAAACAAATTGAATAAAGTGCAATAGGCCGACATGCTAGATAGGAATGTGGTGTGTTAGTCATCAAAGGATTGGACAGAAGTAGGGCATGAAGTCACTTGAGCAGACCAAAAGCCCTAAAGCTCATATTTGGGTATTTTTGTTTTTCATAAGGTTTTAAACTCACTAGTGTGCTTTTGAGAAAGAAGAAGGAAAGGCATTTTTAAGAAAATATAATTATTTCTAAAGTCATGTTTAGCATCTTTACTAATGTTAGTAAAGAGTACTTGATCAAATAAAGCATATGGGGATATTGTCATAATCTAGAAATGCTATGCTTGTCTGTAGGCTATAGAAAAAGGAAAATTCATGAGTTGGGTTTCTATATGATACGCCCTCGGACTGAATAAATATTTGGGTTCTAGAATATAAAGTAGCCTATTTTTATAGGACAAGAAAATGATGAGTACTATATTTTAAAAAGAAATAACCTGTCTACTCATGAGAAGATGAACTCAACTACCTTATAAAGGGACTTAAAGAAGCTGCTGTAGTCTTCCCAGCCAAGAGAAAGGCATTAGAGGTCAAGCAGAAAGCACTATCTTGGCTGGTACAATACCGTCAAAAACAAGAAACGCATCTTTATGTTTATTTAGTGTGTCACAGTATTAAAGGAAGAGAGTCAACTGAAGAAAAGGTTCCTCATTTAGGCAATTTAGTTTTTGCCTTTTGAACCTGGGAAAGGATGCAAGTGTGGTGGGTATTAGAGGAGAGACTGACAGAGAGAGAATGTGGGAGGAGGGATTGAGAGGGATAGAGAATGAAAAAAGCAGAGAAGGCTGCTTTGACAAAGACAGCTACGTTGGAGATTTCTCTTCTACAACTTCATACTGAGATGAATATGAAACCAGTAACATGAAACACTCCACCAACGTGTGGTATTAAAGGAATCGAAATTTAATTGTGAGATTCTAAGTCCCAGTGCTTCTATTATTAATATTATTATATTGCTTCAACATGAAGGAATAAAATTAGAAACTGAAATAGACATTAATTTGCCATATAAGTCTTTTTTAAGTCTATCTACCAAATGCCCTGGATATTGCATTCTTTTTTCCTAAAAACAAATTGAATACAGTTATGTTTGCTATATAATATAAATAAATTTTTTTAGCCAATGTTTATGCCATAATTTTAGCCTTCTGGCTCACTGTCGTTGCCATAGTGACATTTATAGAAGCATCATGTGTTTTCAGTAAGTTTAAGGGCTATCCATGGACCTTAACTAGCACAAGAGGAAAATTCAATAAAATCTAGAGTGCTTCAAATGACATTGTAAAAACTAGATTGCCTAAAACATAGGGTTGTCTCACAACAGAATACCTCTGTGCACACACACAGAATGATAGCACTGGAAAGGAATCTCCAGAAGCTATTCATCCTGTTCCCGACTCCTGGAATGATGGTGGCTAAACCACGAGAAGTGTCTGCAATTTTAGTACTAATGTAACTTACCCAAGACCGCCCATTTCCCCAAGCTGCAGCCAGTGTAGCTGTCAAAGAAAAATAACTAATGGCACTCCACCTTGTCATCATCCCTTTGCTGGCTTTCCCTTGGGTGCTCAAGTCTGTTCAAAACTGAATGCTAGAGAGTGTCGGAAATAAAAGTCTGAACTTCGGGGTAGACCTGACCAGAAAGTAAAGCCTATTTTTGACTTTGCACAGCAGGGAGAAACCTCTTTACCTATCATTCAGTTTTGTCAGTTGTTTAAGCTAAAGCCGTCTGAAGAACCACCACCTTCACCCCCGGAAATTGGGAATTCCAGGATCACTGATGGAGCTGGAAAAGAGGATTACAGCAAGTCAGCACACACATCATGAGATGATTTGCTTCTGAGAACTTGTTTTGAGCCTACCGCCTAACCAAACAGCATCACCACAATTATCTGTAAAATATTAATATTTATTGGGGCAAGAAAGTGGTCCTGAGGCTGATTGCTCTGTGTCAGCATGGAGTTTACTTCTTTGAAGAATGAACTGAGGAGGCTACATGATTAATTCAAATAGGAGTCTCTTTTTCTTTTCATTTGATTTTGGGATTTCTCTTTAGGTCAAAACCAAAGACATGTTGAGAAACATGAGAAAATAGGTTTAATTTCTCACAGTTTTCTCATAGGTTATTTTCTGTAAGTTATGAGAACATAAAAAGCTTTTAAATGAAAAAGAAGCCAAATTTAGGGGGAAAGGAGATGTCATTGAACTTGGGTCAATATTTCTGAAGAAGAATCTCCTGGAATTTTTAAGCAAAGAACACAAACATCATCTTTGTGTTTATATTAAGAAGTATTTTAAAACATGCAATATATATTTTAAATGCTTTTCTTCTTTTGAATCTTATGTTGCACCCAAAGAATGCTAATGGTTACCAAATTGTTTTTGGCAGAGTAGCCTGACCCTTAAAAAGAGGGGGGAAAAAAAGCATTATAGGATGTGATTGTAGCACAAGACAAAGTTATGAATCCTCTACCCTGAGTAAATATTAATTAATCCAGTGATCCCAACCTAGGAGTTTACCTGGGAGCATTCCTTTGCATGGCACAATGTACGTTACGTAGTAATGAAAAACACTTTCCATGGCTCCTAACAAAGAGATATTTCTCTTTATTAAGAGAACAAAGTGGGGGGTTTACAGATAATATCTGAACTTATCGTTAAGCTGCTCAGCCTCCTCATCTATGTGCCTCAGCTTGTCTCAATCAGTGCTGGTTATCTCAGCAATAAAGCATTCAGTCTCTACGAGTAGGTTTCTTCCTACACCCTGTAAACAAGAAGATGAATATCTTGTTACATGTGCTAAAATGCATTGAGTGAAATGAGCGTGGCTTTGCTCCCTGTCACTAGCTCTAATCAGCTCTTCGCATCTACACTGAGCGTGTCCACACACATGGCATAGCAAGGAATAGGGGTATTTGTGACGACACATTCCTGAGAAGCAGCAGTTCCAACAGCCCAGTGACCCAGCGATTCATTCCAGTTTCTTTGTGCAGAGACCTTTTGTTTT
Organism: Avahi laniger; assembly: GCA_963575035.1. Classification (NCBI taxonomy): domain Eukaryota; kingdom Metazoa; phylum Chordata; class Mammalia; order Primates; family Indriidae; genus Avahi; species Avahi laniger. The sequence goes on along the minus strand of CAUYSK010095539.1, from coordinate 3,967 downwards.
CCCTGCTCCTTCACCATGTGCTAACAATTAGATAATGACTCCATAAATGTGGAGAAAAAATCATGTCATGGGTGGTGGGTGGTTTGTTTTCTTAGTTCTTTATTGAAAACATATGGAGATGTTTATATATAAATAGAAAACAATTGAATGCTGCCATCATGTTAGCAGCAGCGAATAAAATATTGCATGAATAGAAATCAAACATTTCTCTACCTATGCCAGAATTCTGGTTTACTGATATCTGTACATCCTGTCTTATTTGGCTTGAAAAGATGTTTTATTATTTTAGGCTTTTTATTCCTAGTCGAAAGGAAACTGTGGAGCAAGAGTTTTTTGTTTTTGGTCTTGGTTTTTTTCGTTCCTCTCTTTGCTTAATTAAATTACTTTATTAGCAGGAACAATAAATTCTGTCCAAGTACACCTTGTATTCTGATCATGAAAAATGTTTAAGAATCTATACATTTACCTAGAGTCTCTGTATTTCTGAATTAAAAGTGAGGACTTTCAGGCTGACAGAAGTGATTTTCAGGAGACAGGCTAGTAGAGAGTTGAAAGCACACATTTGGGCAGGCAGACTTCTGGGTTTGAATTCTGACTGCACCACTTAACTAGGTTGGTTAACCTTGAGCTAGTTAACATGACTAAACCTCAGTGGCTTCATCTGTGAAATGAGAAATTTGATAACACTTATGGAATGATTGTGAACATTACATGGGATGAGCTATAAAGTGTTTCACACAGTGTCTGGCTTGTAGGAAGCATCACAAAAATGCTACCTATCATTATTATAATCAGCTAACAGAAGGGTTTATCTTGGAACCATCCTTGAAAATCTGAGAGGTATTGATGCCCCGTGCTAAGAACAGTAACAATAATAATGCTACTGTTTAGCAAATGCTGTTTATGCGCTGGCTTTACAATGCACTGCTTCTTACAAGCTCATGATCTGAGCGCCATTATCATCCCCATTTCATGGAGGAAGAAACTGAGGTTTCATAGGCTGCCCAAAGGCACACAGTTAAAGATTGGTTAATATGAGGATCAAAAACCCAGTCTGAATAATTCTAAGGCCTGTACTCTTTATCTCTTTGTCAACACATATATAGCCTATGGCACCTTTGAAAGCTCCTTTATTTACATATTTTCTGTGTTCCTGTCAACATCCTGTGACACTGCATAGTGGCATTCATAAACTGTGAAGTCCCCTGTCCCTAGGACATCTGTTCATTTGCAGTGAAAGAGAGCCAGGAAGCCCTTAATGAACATGTTGTAAGAAGCCCTGGGCAGTCCAATTCATGCAGCCACTTTCACTTTAATCTACAAAAGCATTTTCTTTAAAGGTGCTTGAAGCTCCATATGCATAAGTTTATTATTCAAGCTTTTGTCCCAACCACCTTGGAGAGGCCAAGGTGACATGACTGGGGGGACAGAGGGAGAGGACAGTCACCCCCCTCAGCAGCCCAGTGTGTCAGTTGCTGAGTCAGGAATAGAACAGAGTGAGTCCAGAGCTATGTCCACCTCACCAGGCTTCTCATTAGTGTTGAGTCTGACAGCCAAACTGCTAACTAGCTCCACTTTTAACCCAAATAGTACATAATTAGGAGCACTTTGCCTGATTTTCTTGTTGGAAGAATGAAAGTGGTCTGCCTGCAATATGGGAACCCTCACATATAAGATTTCCCAATTCTATTTTCATTTGCAAAATATATAGCGATTTTTCTTTTCTCCTTTTTGCAGGGAAGGGAAGGAGTTTGGGGTGAGGGGTATGGCAGGGCATGCAATGGAAGACCAAATTATATGTCAACCTGCTGACCTAGCACCAATGTACTAGTTAAATGAGCCCTGAACGTAAGACATTAATGCAAATATTTTGCATGTTATTAACTCTAATGATGCTACCATAATGCAGTAGCCACAGCTGAAAGCTGAGGTGGCAGTTTTTGTTATAAACGCCTTGGGTCTTTCACTGAAAATCACCATGAAAACAGAAATTCCTTGGAAGTGAGAGTAGAAATAGGAGCAGGCTTCTGCTAACCTTCTCATCATTAATAATAACAAAGGAAAAAGTGCTGGTATCCCAGAACCCTGCATTCCACTGGCAATCCTCCTTTAGACCCAGCCACTGTTCTTGCCTTTGTAACAACGGTACACTTCCATGGAAAATAGTTAGGAAATCATTATAAAATGGAACCTGTTTTGGAAAAAAATACTTATGCAACCCTCGAAATTGTTATGTAAGTGAAAAAATCATTCTAATTCAGAACAAGTATGACTTACCACTCCAGTCCCAAGTCAGTGATGGCAGTGAGGAGTTTTGGAAAGCATAGAATTTCAGAGCCAGCACTACCATTTGCCACCTGTGTGGCTTTGAGCAAATCATTTGGCCTCTCTGATCCTGAGATCCTTTCCTATAAAACAGCATCAATAATAAATCCATTTTGTCTATTTTATGAGTTGTCAAAGAACACCAAAGATTGCAAATGTGAAAGCTCTCTGGAAACACTGTACAAATGTTACGATTGATTTTTATGAGGTGAACAATGAGGAATGAATAGCAGTGCTGTCCAAGAATAGCTTGGGAATAACTCAACCAAAGTCCTTCAGTCCTGAAGAAGTGGATAGATCCTGGGAAACATATGTCCTGGCCAGTATGAGGAGCTTAAACTTGCAAGTCTTAGGGCTGGGTAGCAATTTAACTGTGCAACCTGTCAAGAGCCTGTTATATTCTAAGCTCTTGCAGTGACAGTATTGGCTACGTTATATCACTGAGTGCATTCTTACCAGACTTTATTTGGAAAGAGTTTACAAACTAGTATCCTGGAAGAGTTGCTTGAGATTAGAGTGCTGTGGTTTTACACCAGGGAGAGCAGTGTTTCATGTCTTCTTCTATTACCCCCTCCCTGGGGATTCAACAGATGGAGCAACAACAAAATCAGAAACCCAAAACAAACCTGTCAGTTTGATGCCTTTAAGCTTTGGCAGAACTCACAATTCAAATAAGACAGAATATCTATTTAGAGGGAAAAGGTGTAAAGAAATTAGTTCATAGAGCGTACTTTCTTTTGCCTGGGCATGGCTAACACTATCTGGAGATCCCTGCCATATAGGACGAATTGTATATTGGTACACAGTAGACACATAAGAAAATTGGTTGAAATAATATTGCTAGTAGAAATAATTGAACAACTTTAATATAGGGCTTTATATTTCCCTCCATTATATTTCTTGAATCCTTCCAAGTCAACTCCTGAGTTTGGCAAATCCCAGGATGAGTAATTGCACATCTCAGAATGGTTATGTAACATGCAGATCAGACCCTAAGTCAGGCAAAGGCAACATGTGTTTTGGCAACAACTTGTGAGGAGGTGAAGTATTTGGTTATTTTTGTTTGATAGTTCCCAGAGAGAAAGCACAGAAGCAACAGATATGAACAAAACATTTTTCTCCTTTGTTTAGGTAAATATTTCCAACTACAGTCTGGTGATGGAGTCTGATGCAGGAACCTTCTTACCTACTGGGCTGCAGTTCACTGGCAGCGACAAGGCCAGAGCCATCATGAAAGAGGTCATGAGCCTGCTGCAGCCCCTCAATGTCACCCAGGTCTTGAGCCATGGACAAGGGGAAGACATTAACTTATGGATCCAAGCTGGAGTGCCCGGTAAGACCAAAAGATGAAATTGGTGTTCCTTATATACTGCTACCGATTTAAAATAACATTTCTGTTTTAGTATGGCACAGTGGATACTGGTAGGCCAGTTTATGCATAGAAACCTTAAGCTTTTCTCTATAAGACATAACCTGATGACTTTCAAAATTGGAATACTTGGCCGGGCACAGTGGCTCACACCTGTAATCCTAGCACTCTGGGAGGCTGAGGCAGGTGGATTGTTTGAGCTCAGGAGTTCGAAACCAGCCTGAGCAAGAGCGAGACCCCGTCTCTACTAAAAATAGAAAGAAATTAATCAGA
>CAUYSK010095536.1:0-11137 GCA_963575035.1 Avahi laniger | reverse complement strand
AAGCGATCCATGTAACCGAAAACATTTGTACTGCCTTAATATTTTGAAATCAAAAAGAATTCAGTAAGAAGAAAGAAACATAGGAGGAGTAGTATATAGCCTGGAGGATAAGTGCTCAGGCTCTAGGACGCGAAAGTACAGGAGACATATGGGGCTGGAAATGAAATAATAATGCTTGGTTAGGACCAAGTAGTAAAATCCTCATGAAAACCTATGAAGATATTTGTAATTCATTCAAAGGCTATTTCAGAGCCATCCAGGGATTTTAAGCAGTGGAGTGGAGCAATATATGATTATGCTTCCTACATATGATTATATTACGCTTGATGAGCTACAAGAAGGCATTGGCAGTGTATGTTGATCACCCTCTTATGTTATGCCTAGTGCTTAACAGAAAGTATTATTAACTTTATAAAGATAACTCAGTTGATAGTCCTGAGGAAGCTACAAAGAGGAAAGTAGAGTGCATGAGAGAGCAGGAAGGCCTGATCTAAACTGGTGGCAGTGGGGTGAAGAGAAGGAAACCAATAATGAAATCTTCATGGTCTTGGTGAATTGTGTGCATTCGGGTTTTCAGATGTCTCCCATTTTATTTTCAGGTTTGTTTTGCCTCTCTTTTCTTCCACTTCCACACTGAGTTTCAGCCTGGCAGAACCTCTCTCTTTGTTGCTGAGTATGACATAATGAAGCTGTGAGTTTTCCTTGGGCCTTACTTTCCATATCTCCGCTGTATGTAAAGAAAAACACTTAAAGAATATTTATGAGAATTACATGCATGCAAGATAGGTGAAAAAAGGTGGAACCTAGACATTCAACAATTTACTTGATCTGAATCTGAGTTATCACAAGGGAAGTGTGATTTAACTTATGGTCAATACAAAACTCTTGTGAAAATAAATGTAGCAGAGGTTTTCTTACATGTGTGTCCATGAAGTATGCTTAGTAAAATGTTTAAAATAGATGACTAATATTAATAATGTAAGTAAAACACATCTACAAATTCCAAACTGTGAAAATATAATAAGTTAAAAAGTTGTATCACTTATAAAAAAGGTAGCTTGATTTAATCTGAGCCTTGAAAAAGTTAGTGAGGTGTTTTTAAGTCCAGGCTTTAGACGATGATGGACCTAGTCTCTTCATTAATAAAAAACATAGATCAATATCAGTGTCACCTAGGTTCTGTGAGGATTAAAAATATATGCTTCTTTTTGAGATATATCAAATGCTCAATCAACGCTACCTTTTAAATTTTTAGAATGCTAATTGATGAACTTCTGAATATTTTTCTAACTAAAATGATTTACAGATGACTCCACATAATGTTGTCTACAGAACAATGATAACAATGCATAGATGTCTAACATGACTGTGTTCTCTGAGACTGAGTCATTAAGGAAGGAGGTCCTGTTTCCAGTATGTCACTTTGACATAGTCCAAAAGGCTTATATAGAAACATTTCAAAAATAGTTTGGCTATCCTAAAGTTTTGTTGGTTGTAAATTTAGTTCCTGTATTTGTTCTACACTATTCTCAGAAAATTTTATATTTTTACAAGAAAAATGTTATTCCTCAAAAATATAAACTCTATTTCTATGAAATAAGATTAGAATCTGCAACACTGATGAAATTCCAACCCTAAGCACGCCTGTTATTCTTTCCTGTGTTCAGATAATCAAATCATTCATTTAAACATTTACAAAAATTTTCATATGACCAGAACAGCCTCCAAAAAGTAAGTACATAACTAATTTTAGCATTCTGTCTTTTATCATTCAAAATAAAATATTGCTGTTTTTATATTTCTTTTCTTAGAGTGTAGCCTTACCACATATAGTAGGGACTCTTGTTTGAGGCATTCTTGCCCAAATTTAAGTTTTGGTCAGCAAAGAAATATGATGGATGACATTGTTATGCATTATATTAGTGGTTCTTTACCCAGGCCATACAGTGGCATCACCTGGGAACCTGTTGGATACACTCTGCCAGCAGAATCACACAACACCAATTTAAATCTGAATTCCAAGAGTGGGGCCCAAGCACAGGTTTGTATTTTTATACAAGTTTCCCAGGTGGTTCTGATGTATAGTGAGAGTAAAATCTCACTGCTTTACATTAGAGAACATGACTACAATTTTTTTATTTCAGATTTTAAACAATGCTACTCCTATACATGTTTTAATTTTCTCACTTTCAATTTTCTGCCACTTTGACTCTTGTACAATCTCTGTTTGCTACAGGGTCACTGCATATGGTTGGCATGTTGTTCACTGGACAATGGAATCTGGCTGAACAGGCAGTTGGAGAGATGGAAATCCAACTCTCTCAGTGCTCACAATCTTGCAATCTACCATTCCCGGCAGGAATGGATAGCACTGTCTAATCCACTGTGTGAGCTAGCTGCAGCTCTGTGACTGTATATGCTAATTTATTATTTTCTTTTTTGTTTGTTTTCTAATGGCTTTTTTTAATTCCAATTCTAACCAGTTTGTACATGTAGACACAAACAGAAGTAATCAATTAAGTCAATAAGGATTTGTTCCTTTCGCTTTATAATTGTTTCTCTACCGACTGAATTCCTTTATAAATAAAGGAATCTCCAAATTGTTGTTAGAAAAAGTAGTTATAGCATAGAAGAAAGTGCTTTGTACTATGAAATAGAAATCAAAACACTAGTTGCAGGGCTTGTGATCTTGTACAAATCACTTGACCCTCTGAGCCTCAGTTTTCTCAACTTTAAAATGGGAACAAATGTATGTCTCTTAGCCATTCACAGGATTATTATTAGGAAAAAGTTTTTCTCAATACTTTTTATAAAACATGGCTATGTTCTTGATAAGCCCCTGCACAAAAAACTTCCAGTGGCTCTCAGTTGTCTATGAACTGAGCTTGGCTGACAAGGAGAATTAGCAGAGGAGGCTCAGTTTCTCTACCTCAGCCCCTAGAGATTTGGATTCTGACTTAGAAGAGCTGTGATGAGACCATGAAAATTGCATTTTTGAAAGCACACTCAAATATTTTGAAGATTAACCAGATATAGACACTCTTCAACTATAGAACATAAAGGTGAGGATGGGGTGTAAAGCAGAACAAGGTTGGGGGATAACAGAAATTGAAAATGTTTTGCAAAATTCACCCTTACTTCTAAACCTTACCCCTCAATTTCCTGTTTTCAAGCACTATTCAGCATCAATAAATCTCAGTTGAGACCTAGAGATGTGCAATTTGAAGAAACATTCCTCGTGATTTCCATTACCCTTTCCCTCAGCATCCTGGTTAGGCACCATTGTTTCAGTACATGGTTGTTTAATGAAGCTGTATTCCAAAGCATGTCATTCAAGGTCATCTATGAGGTGGCCATGACCTGCCTTCCCAAGTTTATCTTCCACTGCTAATCCTCATACATCCCACAATCCAACTAAGCTATTTTCCTTTTTATAATCAGATCCTAAACATTCCTACCTCTTTGTCTTCATACTTCCCTTCCCATATACTGCCCTTCCACCTTTACAGGGACAGATCTAGGTTTTTGGGTTCGAAGTTCATAGAATTGGTAGGGGGAGGGGTTAAAGTGGGTCCTTTTTAAGAAAAAGAATATGAAATTAGATGCAGCAGTGATTCTATATTTAGAAGAGGTCCATAAAGGCGAGAGACTCGAAAGCTTACACTTCATTAACTTTACAGTAAATATATTTTTGACTGTATTGAAGTTGTAGTGACCATTCAGGCCCAAGCTGTAAAGATCCCTCTCAGGGCACTTTATCTGATCCTCCCTAATAGATTCCACAATGTATTTATATTCCTGTGGAACTTGCTGTATCCATTCTTGTAGAGCATTATAGCTGTGCAGGGTAACATCACAAAGCATTAAGTGATAATACTTTTTCTACAGTGCTGCAAATCTTATCTTTCTTCCCATCAGTCTAAGAAGCTGGGATAATGCACATTTATAACTTTCGGTAAAGTGTGCTACACTGCAGTGGTCTCCAACCTTTTTGGCACCAGAGATTGGTTTTACAGAAGATAATTTTTCTATCGATGGGGGCTGGGGTGTGGGGGAGGTGGAGCTCAGGCGGTAATGCCAGCGATGAAGAGCAGCTGTAAACACAGATGAAGCTTGGCTCACTCGCTGTTCACCTCATGCTGTGATCCCCCAACTTTCATGGAAGACGGTTTTTCCATGGACCAAGGGTAGGGGCCCGTGAAGCTCTGTGTCCTGGTCCTTAACAGGCCACGCCCTGGCCTGGTATTGATCCGCGGCCGAGGGGTTGGGGACCACAGTGCTACAGTATATTAACATATAACCTAGAAAAAATTCTTAGCTTTTTACTTTAGCCGTTCTTACATCAGGACAGCCAGGAATAACTTAATTGTACAGAGAAATGACTACAAACCAAACACATATCCCCCATTCAATCCAAACTACAGGCAGCCCAGTGTAATCCCCTTTAGCAGATTCTGTCTCACACTGCTGACGAGACAGGCGGTAATCACCAACGGTTTCAACAATGTGCTGCAAAGAAAAAAGCACAACTCAAAACCTTCCTCCCTGCCTGTCTCCCAACTCATCCTCTTACTACTAGCCGTCTGCCGTCTGAGCTGTTGTTCCCAGATCATAGCTCTCCTCTGGCCCCTCCAGGGACCTCCATTCTGGCTTTACTTTGTTCTTCAGCCCCAGATACTTCTCTTACTTCTAAGAAATCTGAGAGTTCGAGTCAGTGTTGGAAGCCACAGTCCATCTTGTTATTTCTTCACCCTTTAAGACCAAGTTAAATGCCGCTGCTTCTTTGAAGCTTTTAGCAAAATAATGTATTTATTTTTAATTGATTTTGTTCATACAGTTTTTATTCCCATCGCAGGGAGGATTGGGTTTCAAGGACCCCAAGCAGTAGTTCCCTGAAGATATTCTGTTTCTTTGATTTTAATGGCATTAAGTGTTGATCATAAACTCGGATGTCTACATGAGCCTTGCAAGTAACCAAATGGGTGAAGGGGTATCAGTGTAGACTTCAAGCACACAACCTAACAAAAGGAGACAACTCTAAACAATGGTTGTCAAATGGGAATGCTACATTTTCAGATTTTTCAAAAGAAAATTGAAATCTGCATGTTAATGGGAAATCTTCTGAATTGTAAACAAATATTCAAATATACGCCAATCAAAACCAAACCTGTAGGCTAATTGCAGCCCACAATTCACCGGTTTATAACCTTTTCCCTAAATATCTGGCATAGAATTACCGTGGAAAGGGCTGGCCACTGCTAGTGGCTATCATGAAGGAAAAATTTACCAAAACTGGGAAAGAAATGTGGGTTGTTTATCAAATAGCTGAGATCTCCACTCCCCTCTCTGGAGTAGGGTGTACCAGGGCCCCAAACCTTGGCAAAATGTCCTAAGACTGAAGCAGAGCATGAAACATGTATTAGTTTCCTATGGCTGCTGGAAAAATTACCTCAATCTTGGTGCCTTAAAACAGCACAAATTGATTCTCTTACACTTCTGAAAGCCAGAAGTCTGAAATCAGTTTCACTGGGTTAAAGACAAGGTGTTAGCTGCACTGGTTCTTTCTGAAGCCTGTACAAAAGAATACGTGTTGAAGGAGCTCAGGAAATTTCACCCCCAAATAAGATTCCTTAGTATAAAGAATATTTAATATTAAAGGCCCTTAGAGAGCAACAGGCTTTGGAAGGGGCTGTCCCCCTATCTTCATAAAAATCAGAAAGGCCCATCATAAAGAAAAATTGTATTTCCTTACCCTTCCTGTTATCTCAATATATTAGACAAAGGAAGATCAAGAATACAACCAGATCTGGCCCAACCTATTCTAAAGATAATATCTGTCTCTCGGGTTAATTTAATTTCCAAAGAGAATCATTTCACGTCAGTCGGCCCCCCCACCCCATCCATTCATTCCCCTAAGTATCCATTTATTGCCACTCAACAGAATTAACCTATATTCTTCACCTCCCTCTAAAATGAGAGTAGATAAACTTCTGGACCCTATTGGGATACCGGATAATCACTCTGTGATTCTCCTCATGTACACAGTAAATAAATTTGTAATCTTTTTCTCTTATTGAAGTCTGCTTCATTGTGAGTTGTGAGTTGATCTTTCTGTGAATCTTCCAGGGGAGAAGGGAAAGTTTTCTTTCTCCCCCACGTTGCCTTGCTTTTTCTAGCTTCCAGAGGCTGCCTGCATTCCTTGGTTCATGACTCCTTCCTGGAATTACTCCAAATTCTTTCTCCCATCATCACATCTGCTACTTTCTTCTTTGACTTTCTTGTCACTCTCTTATAAATACCTTTGTATTTACATCTAGAGCCATCTGGATAACACAGGATAATTTCCTCATCTTAAGATCTGTAACTCAATCACATCTGAAATTCCCTTTGCCATATCAGGTGACGCAGGTTTCAGGGATTAGGAGATGCATATCTTTTGAAGTAGCATTATTTAGCCTACCACAAAGCCTCAAATTGCCAAATAAAGTATTATGTGGGTTTGGACAAGGATGAACAGTGTCTGTCTCCTTTTTTACACGTAGCAAAGGAGCCTATTGAAGTTTTCAGTAACCCTAATGAAAGAGATTGGCCACTTAATAACAACTGAGATAAGATTTTCCTTCAGTCCAATGGGAGAAAGTCCGGAGAAGCGTTTAAGTTAAAGTGTGACATGTCATTGCCTTGTAGAGTAAGATTCAAATCTTCCACAGGGACTCTGACTCCCTCAGATGGAGTTTTTCTCTCCTCTCTGTTCTTTTGGAACCATCTCCCCGTTCTACATACTCTATAGTAAAGCTTACTACTTTTATTAAAATTGTGTTTATTTGTGTGTCTGTGTCCTGGACTAAAAGTGTTATTTATTTTTATGTTAATAACCATTCCCCAGGACCAGGCACATTAAATACATATTAAACTAAATCAATAATCAAATAAGATGCAAGAAAAGAGTATTCAAAAAATGCTCAAACATAGTGTTGTCATTATTTCTTTTTTATATCACTGAAAATCGTTTCATTTTACATCACTAAAAAAATAAGTGGGCAGAAAGATTGAAGGGTAGAAAACAATCATTCAGAGCAAGCACTTTTTTTGTTTCACCTTGAAAACAACCTTCCAGGAAGATTATTTGAATTTTTAGAAATAAAGAAATTAGGTAATTTATCCAAGATCATTTAGGGACTAGTTGGATGTAGAGTAAATATTGTCTGATTCTTGAGGCAATATTCCTTTGACATTGCATTCTTTCCTATTTATGTAGAATATCATATTTAGGTAGAATTTGTTCATTAGATTTTTTTTTTTCTAGTTTTCTATGGCTTGGTCAAAGCATCACCCTGTTTGCTGAAAATAGTGTATGCTTCTTTTCCCTCCTGCTTTTTTTTTTTTTTTTCATTTCCTCCAACTCCCACTGCCTCTTCAGCGATAAAGCACAGTTACTTCCTGGGGCCAAGTGGAACCCTGCAGAGCTAAACACAGGAAAGAAGCTGTGCTTCTTCCTCTGCTCCCTCCCTCCCTTGCATAAATCCTGGCTGCTCCAGGGAGTGTTTATTCAGGCAAGCTTTTCCACCCCACAGGGGAGAGAACCAGGCTCATTAAATCATGAATAGTACTTAGTATTGGTTGTATAAGATTTTTTAAAAGAGGATTTAGTCTTGAATATTAGAAAAAAAAATGTATGTACTGGCACATAAAATGATCTCCTCGAGGAAGTATTGAAATCCCTAAAATTTGAGTTACAAATTTTAGGAAATATGCCAAATAAGTAGATGCTGGCTGGCTGAAGAATGAAGTACATCTATAAATAAAGGTCCACCCCCATTTCTAGTGATTTTATAATTCATCACTTATTTCTGACCCTAAAGTGTGTATTTCAGTCATCTTCTCAACTAGAGACTCTTGTTACAATTGCAAGTTTGCTCTTGCATTCCCAGCCTGTTTTCCCATGTAAAGACAGCGAGCTTCCCTGTCTTGCAGAGATAACATAGAATCCTCACTGAAATGTTCAATACATATTGTTATAATTACTTCATTTTAAAATAATATGCTTTTTATTATCTTTTAAATAACAAAGATATCAAGTGTAGCCCACCGGCTGTCACGGAGCTACCCCAGAGAAATAAATGGACAAAATCACCTTGGCAAATCTCAACAATCCTCCACTTTTAACTACTGAAAAGTGCTGGCAGTCAATAGCAATTATTTCAACAAGATTTTGTGTGGATTGCTAACATTTATAGAATCAAATCTTTGAGAAATTTTTCTCCTTTAAAGTCTATTTTTAAAATGCTTTTACAAGAACAAATATGTTTTAGGGGCTCCTCTTTTCCTTTAGTACTTTCTTATTTCTTTCTTTCCAGCCATGACAAAAAAAACCATATGTATTACTTTTATTGTAGATATAATCATGATGTCCTGGGGTTGACTCTTACTGACTCACAAGAGCCAATTATTAAAAATCAGGAATTATGTGAGAAGCTGTTGAGCCACTGGTGACTTCAAGTTAGCCACAAGGGAATATTTAGAATACTTACACGTTGGTCATTAGCAAATACTACAAAAAATCAGAACTTCTTTTTCTTGTGGTGGTGGTGGTGGTGGTGGTATTTTATTTTTTCTTTATGGGATCTATCAGCACATCCCTGACTACAAGCAAACCATTGAACTCGAACATTTAAAAATACTAGACAGAAACTTGATCTTAGGTTCATATTTTCACAATTACATAAAATTCATAAATGATAATTTAGATTCCATTTTTCTTTATTTTTGCATTCATGGTTTGTTCTCTTTGCTCCTCATCAGAAAAACCTAGTAGCTTTTCTGCTTTTAAGTATGGATTTCATGAGATTTTTTATGGTAAAACAAAGGCAAAAAATAATTTTTGATGAAAAGAAAAACAATTTAATGCTCAATACAACAGATGTTCAAAGACAGCTCCGGAGTAAACACCAACACCATCTGGATGACCTGTCACCATATGCAGATGGGAAATTGCTACTTAACAGTTTCTGTGTGAAGGACAGTGTAAAATATTATAGTATTTAGAATTAAATGATGTTTGCATATCCAAAGTTGATACTGTTTTCAGATGTTCTTCAATTTTCTGGTTATTATGAGTTATTCCAGGAATTACTTGAAAGGAAATAAAAGTCGATTATTTTTTATGAAAACTTAAAAGTTTATTAGCTACTAAAATTTGCCATATAGTCATATATAATTGTATCTTTATAAAAGATGCAAAATGTGAGTATATATGTCTAGAACAAACAAAACAAAAAGACCCCATCAACATCTCCAATGAGATGCATTATTTATTTAATCTGTCACACAGTTTTCACAGAAATGACCATTTGATCCAGGTTCTGAAAGTTGTGAAGAATAAGAGATTGTTATTATAATTACAATGAGAAAATTCTCTATTTTAGTATTTAATAGTCCATTTTATCTCTTTTTATTCCTTATTTGTTTTTCTTTCTACCAAGAAATAAATTCTTAATTAAAATTGAAAGAGTCTTAATATGAGACTATGAGACAACAAAGCACAGCAGTAACAAATACAAGCAGAGTCATCATCTGATATTTAGACCTTCAGATAGGTCTGTTCTAAAGCATGTGTAATAACTATCAGTTCTTATGTAAGAGCTATTTGAAAGATAAAGAACAATGAAAACTGACAGATTTTAATTATTTGGACATATGATTTATTATCAAAAATGAAGTTGTTGAACAAAAGTAAGTCAATTAATTACATCGTTAGTAGTTTCCAAATGATTCTGAGCATTCCAAAACATCTGCTCTCTGAACATTTTTTCTCTATTATATTAGCACAACAAATGTCACATCTGGAAATTTTAAAGTGACTTCATATACACTTTATGATGTATAATTTATATGCAGCCAATAGGTATGCGTAGTATATGTGATACGCAGTGAATATGCATGCACATATGTACAAAGCAACAATGAAACCACCTTATTTAAGCTTCCTCTAAATTAGAAATTTGAGAGACAATTCCCTACCTGGTGTCCTCAGGCACCACCCTGTCCCCAGTGCTTTGCACATAGGAATCTTTCAATAAAATCTTCTTATGAAAGAAGTGAGCAATGAATAAACAGTGAATGAAAACGTACTGAAGGTTTGGTTTATACCACTAAAAACACACCCACACAAGCAAACTATGTTATTACAAATTTTCCATACTATTTAATGTTTTAAAATGCTTCCTTAACTCAAGAATAGCATCAATGACTACATTCATAAAGCTGAACAACCAAAAAGTAGTCTGCAGAAAACAATGATTCACTATGTTGTACTTCAGTGCCCTTGCTTCGGAAAGTGTCTTACTCTCAATTAGTTCCACTTACAAGCAAGGCATCTAAAATACTTTCTCTCAATGCCGTGGCCTCTAACTATTGTGAGAGAAGGTGGATAAACTACTCTTTTGCTGTAAAGTGTTATCCTCTATGGGTTGAAAGAAATAGTGTTAGAACTCGAACAGTTCTTTCTTGTAAAGCCTGTGAAAACACTTTATGTCCTGGAGGAACTGAATCAAAATCTCCTTCTGAGGCCACAGGATATCATTCTAGTGAGCTACAGTGTCTCTTTCAATGGATTACACAATATTAAACCATATTTTTCAGATACACAAAGAAAGCTGTATGAGCAGGAGAATCCTTGTTTTCTCATGAACAGATCCAAAGAACTCTTTTCTCAAACGAGGTCGGAAGCATTTAGGTTAATCAGTCAGTAGGTCGGTTTGTCAAAATATTTTTACCTTATGTTTATAATTGGTGACTATATTCAGATAAGAAAAATTAATCAAAATATGCTGACCAATTTAAGGAGACTAAATTAAATTAGAAATGCACAAATTATATAAAAATTAGAAGTATTTTTAACATTAGTAATCTGCTTTTGCCATTTACCTTCTGAAGTCAGAATGCTTTTTCAGGCCTTCAAATATTTCCACAGACTGCTCACTGCCCCTGATACATTTTTTTTTTATTATTATTATTCCAAGGTATTGTGAGGGTACAAACATTCTAGTTACACTTTATGTCTTTGCCTTCCCCAAATGCAGGTTAAAGGCGTGCCCTTCCCTCCCTTTAGTACTCCCTGTATCCTTTAGTTGTGATA
>CAUYSK010095534.1:0-29583 GCA_963575035.1 Avahi laniger | reverse complement strand
GTTTGTGGGTCACCGGCGGGTAATTTTTACCTCTGGGTGCCCCTGTTCCCCCTTCCCCCCCCCCCCCCCCCCCCCCCGTGCAGTGGACGCTCCCTTAGAGCAGGCACTGGGGCTGCTTTGGGAAGTGCCTGGAGCAGGCAGGAAAGAAGGAATAAAGAAATCATCTCACTGCATGGTGGCTGGGAACGTGCCTTCCTGCCTCATTCCTTTGCCTCCTATTGCAATGGAAATGCCCAGGAGAGGCGATGCTTAGCTCTTCCCAACCACTCACTTCTCAGAGCAGCTTTCAGATTCTTTCCTGAGAGTGGGTGTTGATGGGACTGGGTAGAGAAGAAGAAACATGGGAGGGATCAGGGCCCTGAAATGAAAAGGAACAGAGCAGGGGTGCTAAAGGTAAACTGAAGTTAGCTCACAATTTCACTTGCCACCATTTCTGTCAGGCTACATTTCTGCCTAATGGGAAGCATTATATTTTGTGGGAATTGTCTTATTCAAAGCTGCCCAGGTTTTTTTTTTTAATCTATTTTTGGAATTAAAGCCCTCTCGAATAATGATATCTTTCTAAAGAATTACGAGAATCACCTCCCCACAGACAGGGCCCGAGGCCACGTGGGGCCTCTGCAGAGCACTGGTGACTGATTCCAGGAAGCCTGGATGTGAGCCGGGCTTGGTGCATAACGACTGGGGTGAGGTAGTTACGGTGATTTGCCTGAAAGATCCCAGTGTCTGTTATGATTAGGAGGAACATTTTTCCCAGATGATGTTATGCTGTTTCATGGAAGCTGTTTCTGGAAGAGCTTGTGCCACATGAAGAAATAAGAGATATCTGGAATCAAGCTCATGGTTTAGGCTTTCAAAGGATTCAGAGCTAGAGATGTGGATGACTGAGCTGGGATCTTAGCTTCCTTCTAAATCTACTTTCAAGAAACGATCAAAAACTCATCAGATTATTTTTTGCCAAGCCTTCTATCGCTGGTAATCTGGGAAAGGTGATGAGATTCCACTAAAGGATGAATGTTCAACCAAAGGATCTTTAAGATCCTTTCCAGTTCTGTGATTTTGTGATTCTATATTTTGGAAGAAAGTAATCTTTGAACTTTTTACTTGTAGCTTAAATGCCATCTCTTGTTTCAACTCAGTGATTTATTCACTTCTACTATTCCTCACAGCAATACTATTTAATTCAATTTTTATAAGAAAACAGTTAATTTGAACAAACAGAAAAATTTAATATGTTGCCCTCCTTGTTGGCTAGGTAAAGTTCTGGTCTGTATTGGTGGCCAGAAAAGCGGTGGGTAGTTTTGGAGAGCTCAACGGAGAGACAATGAAGAGTCATTTAGAAAGCAAAAGATGACTCTTGTCTTCCTGAATGTGTGACGTTTCTAGTTGAATGCAGAAGACCAGAGAGTCTCTCAATGTAATTTCCACATCCATGGCTCTAAACTTGCCAAGTTATAAACTCAGTGCTCAGAGTAGAAGAAAGGACAGTAACTTGATCTGGTTCAATAGATCTATTAGCACTAGAATAATCAACATGGGGAAAATGAGATTTGAGAAAAGATGCTCCAGGTGGATTTAGAGCAGCCAGCTAGAGAGTGGTGTTCAGGACATCCAGCCCAGTAGTTGGAAGAGCAATGTAGGGATTGTAGAGAAACTGAGGCTCTAGATCTGGCTCTGCCACTGACTTGCTGTGAAACCTTTGGCAAAGCATCTGCCATCTCTGAGCCTTGGTGTCTTCATCTGTAAAACAAGGTTATTGTTTTAAAAGTCACCTAATATTTACATAGAGCTTCCTATGTCCCAGGTGTTGAGGCAAGAGTTTCATAAGGCTATCGTTTGATTGTCCAGAAGTCTTGGGCCTTGGAGAGAATACCTGAAGCAGCTTCTGCCTCAGCTACTGGTCTTCCCTCTCCTCACTGGACCAACACAGCTGTCTGACACTACCCTTTCTCCCTGGGGGCCAAGCAATTCAAGAAAGCAATCTCCATGCAAAGATTGACATTGTTTAGCCTGGAGAAAAAGCATTTGAGAAATGACTTAGTAATTTTCTTTCATCAGATCTATTTCTGGAGCTGGTGGAGAAAAAGTGATTATAAAATCTGAAAAGACCAAGGAAATATGCGGCCTGCCTGACCTGAGGCCAGAAGGAGCTACGGTAAATGATGAATTGAATATAATGTGTGAGGTCTAGAGCCCAGAAGGAACGAGAGACTGGGATCACATTACCTCTTAACCTGGAGTTTCAAAGCCAAGACTCACTTTTAGTTCAGTCCCCTACAGTCCAGCCCTGTGAGATAATGAGGAGGGTTTTCGGAGGGCAGAGGGAGGCAGTAACAATTTAGCTTCCCCTTCACATGAAGAAAAAACTCATGGTGGAAATTTGATTAAGGAATGAAAGGTGGCCTTACTAATAACCTATCTCATGGAGGAAAATAAACTATGAAGCTGAAAGTAAGAGAAATAAACTCACAGCACATAACTGTTCCTCTGAAGAAAAACCCACAACACAACTATCCTTTGATTTGATTAAACACCTGGGACTTAACTCCTTATCTCTAAGAGTTCATTTTCACAGCTTTGAAGAGCCCTAAGCAGACAGTAGGGATGCAAACTTCCCACTCCTGCTCTTTCCTGGACTCTGGTAAAGCCAGCCTCGAAGAGAAAAGAAAAAAAAATGGAAACACAAACTCAGCTGCTCCACAGCCACTTCTGTTATCAGTCTGCAGCAAGGGAAAAATTTTTTTTTTACTCTTTAAAATACCAAGCTGCTTTTGTGTGCTGTGGCCTCTCCCTCCTCTCTTTCTCTTTCTTTTTTTTTCCTTTCTCTCTTTTCTTTTTTCTCTCTCTCTCTCTTTCTCTCTTTCATTCCCTTCTGTCTCCCTCTTTATCTCTTTCTCTGAAAAAGCAAAAAACTTTTTGTAAACTTTTTATATCTTTATATCTTAATCTTTATGTGAAAAGTCTTTCTCAGTCCGTATACAAATCCACACCCTAACAGGGAAGATATAAAATGTTAAGTCAATTGATGAGCTATTGTGTACAAAACTTTGTTGCTGAATCTTTTAATTTTGTTTCTACAGTAGTGGTAGGGGCAGGGACTTCACCGGTCTAGGAGTCAAATCCAATTTGATCCTCTACCTATCTAGCTAACTTCAGCCTCTTCATTTTTAAAATGCTGATAACAGTCTCTGTTTTACTTTTCCCACAAGGTTGTTGGGAGAATCAAACAAGCTTATATATATTGGAAGTGTTTTTAGAAACTGTCAAATAGTAATCGGGTATAAGGTATGCATTAGAAAAATAGTTCATCTGTCAAAAATGATAAGCTTATTGTTAGAACCAATTCAGATTGTAGGGAAGTTTCATAGTTCAAACAATTATTCATATTTATGTGCATGGACAGAAATACAGGAAGGAGGAGGGAGAACCAAATGGTTACTGTGTGGTGAATCATGTTTGGTTCTCCCAGAAATAAAGAAGCAGACCCCAAGTTTATAATATCAGGAAAAGACGGTATGGCAAAATCATTCTCAGACCACTTGGCCTGAGCTTTCTGGACAAGGCCAAGCCAATGTATATCAAACATGAGGCTGAGAAGCTCGTCCAGAAACCAGAGATGCCTGTCAGAGAGCACAGGGCAGCTTGCTGCCGGGCCCACCTCATTTTAGTTTGTGGAAACAACTTGAAAGGTAAAAGAAAGAGACGCCTGATGTAAGGTCATCTGGGTTTTCCGAGGCTGAGAATGTAGTCACGTTTAACTATTTAGGGGTCCAAATCCACTTCAGGGAAATAGTAATTGAGAAGAAAAATTATATCATGTTTTTCTACACTTTGGAGAAGCTGAGAAATGAAAGTTATCTCCTGGTCGGGTACTAGGTGTGGTCGGCTGAATAACGAAGATCCCCCAACAGCTGTCCACGCCCTTATCTTTGAAACCTATGAATCTATTGCCTTATATGGTAAAAGGGACTCTGCAGATGTGATTACATTAGGATCTTGAGATGGGAGATTATCCTGAATTATCCAAACAGGGTCCTTATATGTGAAAAGTGAGGCAGGAGGGTCAGATCAGAGACAGAAGGAGATGTGTGGTAGAAACAGAGGCCGGATAGAAAGGCAGGGGGAGATTTGAAGATGCTATGTTGTTGGTTTTGAAGGTGGAGGAAGGGGCCACGAATAAAGAAATGCAAGTGGCCTCTAGAATCTAAAAAAGGCAAGGAAATTAATTCTCCCTGAGAGCCTCCAAGACTATAAGATAATGGATTCACATTGTTTTAAGCCACTAAGTTTGTGATGATTTGTTTCAGTAGTAACAGAAAGGTAACACACTATTTCATTTCAGACTATGGTCTTCTTTGCTAAATTTGACCCCTGGAAACCAAGGAAGGGCACTAAAAAATAACAAAATCCCAAAACATTACTGAAAACAAGATGTTCAAGATAATTTCTTAATATATAATCACTAGTTTCCTTTAATTTCACAACTACTGCTATGAATGAACTGTATCTACTGCCTTCCAACCCATACTTGACCTGTATTTTCTTGTTATGAACACACAGCCACACACACAGACAGACACAGACACACAAATGCACACGCTCCACTCAAAACAGGAAAAAGAAAAATTCCATGGTGAGTCTGGGACCCACTGTGGCTCCCTACTTCTCACGAGTGATGTCTCCTTACAGGAGCCCTGAGTCTCCCTACAGATCCCCCTCTTCCCTTGCTGTCTTCCCGTTCCCTAGCCATCAGGGGATTTCTGATCTTCTCTGAGGCAGTCATGGTCCAGACATTAGGCTCTTTTGAGGCAGAGGTCATGAAGGAACAGTGTTATGAGATACACACAGGTAGTGCTCATCTGATGCCCATCAGGGAGCAGATCTCAGGTGGATCTCAGGTCCTGTGTGGCATGAGGGTTTGGGACCAAGATGTGGCTCACACAGCTACAGGGTGGTCTGCACTTGTCTGCTGCTTTGCCGTGGCATGTGAGAGAAAGCTGGCTGCCTGGCAGGCTAACGCTGTTTAGCTCAATTTATGAGCAGGATAGACCACTCTGTGCAATGCCTAGGTGCTGTAGGAGAGATGGGGTTAAGGCTTTGAAGGCCAGGGAAGGAATATGACATACTACGAGAAAGATCAGAGCCATCAGCCCCTAACTGGGAGTGGGCAGGAGCCTGAGCTTGGCTGAGACTGATCTAACCCAAAGATCAGCTATGACAGACCACTCTGCTATTTCTTTACCATAACGAAACCTCTGGTAAAGTCAGCCAAAGATTAATGTTAAATGGTTTGAGGCACCATGAGGGTTGGACCATCTGAGTGAATATCTAAACAGCAAGACCCTATCCACAGGAGACTTTGGAGTTTTGACTACACAGGCACAGCACCATGGTCCAAGTGAGCGCACTGTCACTCTGCCTCGCGTCCTCCCCTTCCCCCAGCATAAGATATTGTCACAGGGAAGTGAAGGGTGGGAACCAGAAGCAAAAACATTCTGCGTTATCTCTGAGGGTTTTCCTGAATTTCAAAGCGACAAGGAGGACACCTCGTCATACCCCTCAGCTGTTCTCTCACCCCTATTCTCTCTCAAGAAGTGTCTTTTGGGGATAAAGCATTTCCAGCCATCATTCCTTCAACTCGGGCTTTACGGAATGTAATCGCAAACTTGGAAGGAATGGAAACACGTACGTGCTCGGATGTGAAGGCAATGAGCCTGGGAACAGCAGCCATTCCTTTCTCCTTGACTTCCGGGAACATCTTAAAGCGCGCGATCATCATGGCGTACATGTTCGAAATGGCGCCACCTAGAGGGCAGAGTCACGCGGTTACTTTTCCTGTTTGCTGTCAACGTCATTTCACATCAAACAGCATTTCTATTTCCACTGACCTAGAGTCCTCCTTGCACACAGCAGGAAACCCTGCTGGCTATCCTTGGAAGTGAGTTCTCAGGCTTAAGGACTCCTTGGTCCCAGCCACTGCGCAGGAGCCACCTTACCCCATCCCTCTCTGTCACCAAGGGGGACTGCAGTTGATTCTGCTCTTGCTGGGAGCTCTTTGAAGAAGTTTTTAAAAAGACAAAATTTTGCTTTCCTTCCCAGCTTGTGAGTGAGATCGTTCCTCATTAGGCCCATAAAATCCTACTTGTATGCCGATGGAGAACACTTATTTCTTTTCATTTCAACTCATGTAATGCCTTGCACTTGGATTAAGATAAATCAGCTGTTGTTAACCGTGTGGGCTGTTAACCAGCGATTCCTATAGAATGAAGGATAAACATCCAAGTCCACCTCATCATACTCATCTGTTCATTCTCTCAACATGGTCCTTTCCACTCAAGGCCATCATTGAAATAGAATTGTATTCGTTAATGAAACTTATCTCATAATTATAAGGGAAACACATAACTAAGAGAATTTTAAATCTACACTGAATTATTTTCCCTGCGTCATCCTAAGATTGTCCAGGATTCCATACCATACATTCATGCCTTATAAGAAGAGTCTCACTTGAAAAGCAAAGTGAGATTTCCCCAGGGTTGTTGGGAGGCTTAGGATTTTTGCTATGCAGGGAAAAGACAGATTATGATGAATGCAAATGAATATGCTGGCATGGAAGACATGAGACCATGAGGCAGAGTGAGGTACTACCTCCCCCTCCCACCCAAAGGGCCTGCCACCATGCGGGTACTTTGAGTGGCCTTCCCTCCTGGTGGCTAAGGAGCAGAAGGATCTGTGCCAAGCTGAATGGCCCACACAGGGCTGTGACTTTTGCCTCATGAGTCCTGGGCTTCCACCCAAGCAGGCTGCTTGGCACAGGGCAGTCGTCACCCAGATCCCGGCTCTGTCACCAGTCAGAATGAGGGCAATTCCTACCTTTCTGGACCCCAGAGACACAGGACAAGCAGAATCCAGGTCAAGCCTGCTCTGAGCACATACCCTGTCTGAAAGACTGAGTGTACGATGCTGAACACAGGGTCAGCTTTTACAGGGACATCCACTCTAGCTCATAGTTTCTCAGTCTTGGCACATATGACATTTTGAGCCACACAATTCTTTGTGGTGAGGGATGTCCCGGGCATTTTAGGGTGCTGAGCAGCATCCCTGGCTTCTACCCACCAGATGCCACTATACCCCGTTCCCCAGACAATGAAAAATGTCTACAGATATTGCCAAATGTCCCTTGTGCGGGGCAAAATAGCCCCATTTGAGAACTGAAGTTCTAGTTGTCCTTCTCAAAGAGGCTGAGGGAGGGGAGGGAAGAGAGAAGAGGAAGGGGATGATGTACCCAAAGAAAGTGCTCTTTGCATGCGGCTATCCCCAGGCCAAAAGACCCAGCAGCTCTGAGGGGGCAGAAGGAGCTTCTGGGCCTCAGAAGCTTGAAGCCTGTGGATGTTATAGACAGAAGTGCAAGGCAAATGAACTGGGCTATGCATTCAAGTCACAGATATAATTCTTCATGTTGAGTCCCAGAGAATGAGACTTTTAGATCCTAGGCAAATAAGATGTATGATTTTCTCTATCCCCAACCCTTAAATTGTAAGACCCTTTACCCCAGGAACGAGGCTGGATGCTACCTCGAAAAGCGTCCATTAGCAAGGAAGGATGCTATGGCCATTTCTCTTCTGTGGTGCTTTGTAGAAAGTAGAGCAGAAATGGGTTGCCAAGGACCATCTCTGCTGCCCCCTCCCCACTTTGCAATATGTGCATTACACTGTAGAGTGACATCTGTGGCTTGCACCTTGGGATAGCAGCATATGAGTCTTTGGGCTCCAAGAAAGCCTGGAATCCTCATGATAGAGCTTAAATGTTCTCTACCTGGCCCTTTCTCATCATCAACAAGGGCAGAGGGGAAAGCCCTGAGTCTATAGCTAGCCTAGCAGGCCTGCCAAAGAGGATTCTTTCTCTGGGTGTATGATTTCTGGGGCATGTAGGTTACCAGACCAGCCAGGTAAATTAGGCCCAGCACCAGATTTTCAGGGTCAACAGGTGCAGCTGTTCTCTGTCCACTCTTGGGGACCATTAAAATGGAGCCTGGCATAATCTTGGTTCACCTCAAGGACAGCTCAGTCCTACAACCACATAAGGGGAGGACGAATAAAGGCAGAAACGATGTTTATTTCTGTACCCTACCTCATTCCTCTTGAAAAATGCCTTCAAAGCATCATTTTCAGGTGATGGTGGCAAAGCTACCTCAACAGAGATGGTTTTCCAAAGGAAAACTAAGTATTAAGTTCCCTACAAAATAAAGGCTGGCTTAAAATTCATCACAGCTGGTGTTCAATGACTTTTTTTTTTTAAAAGGCTAATTTCTCCTTCCATTTAACTAACACTTTTTCCTTTAGCACCTGAAAAATTGTGGTATATGTGTAAAAACATAAAATCGCAGACCTGAGCTTGCAGACAAACATGCTTCCCTTATGCCCTGGCCTTGAGGTCACTGTTGTTTGTTTATCATCTCTTCTTTCCACTTTTTCTTTTCCTTCCCCCCACCTCCCATCATCTGCTTGTCTTTGTAGATTTGCTGAGGAGAGCTCACACATGGGCTTTGCTTTGCCTGACACTACAGTTAGGTGTGCCTCTGGCCTCTCCAGCGGGGTCCCTCTTGATGAGCTGATGACACCACTTTCTGCCACTGATTAGGTAATGGGCTGCACACCAGGTTTCTTTTCCATGGGTCAGTGACTTTATTTTTCCACTGCCTTCCTAATTTCTATTTCTTCTCTGCATCAAACCAAGGTCACACGTAGAACCGTAAACCAAGGGCATGGCTTTTTGTTTCAGGTTGATTCCCTTGGCTCGAAGAGTTGTAAATAATGGAGCTTAGAATGCAATAGCTAGTCATGAAGGGCAGGATGGAAAAGATTGAACGGCATGATAAAGGAGAGAAGGGATGAGAAAACTCTTGAAGAAATCATCACTGCTTTTTTAGCTCTAAGAAATTATCTGTTATTTCAGAGAATGGAGTGCTACATATGCTCTATTGAGTAGATCTGCCTTGTTATGTGCCCTCGAACAGCAAATGTATCAACGCTTTTACTTTCACTAATTCTAGGAGGAGCGTCAGAGAGTGAATTCCCTTATTAGGAATCTTTATTGTTTTGTCCCATATTATCCATACATCCTGCCCTAGGATTACAGTAGAAGTACTGGGTAAGCACTATCTCTGATTATGCTCCTTTTGAACACAATTAAGTCACGTTCCAGCATGGCGCAATTAGCTTGGAGTCATGTCCAATGGTCATGTGCACTTAATCACACTCATTCTTTTGATGAATGCAGTCTATTTAACCTAAGCAGAAATAAGGGTTAGATATTTAATCCTTCCTAGCTTCATAACAAGGCACTGCATAGCAGAAGAAAACCCACAAAGAAAGATTGAAATGTCATGTACCAGGAGAAAATATCCCATCGCCAGAGCCCCCTGGCCAGCCAATGATTTCTCTCATTTTCTTTAGCGTGACATATTCCAAAAGCACAAATACTGGAGCAATTTCATAGGTGAACCTGAAATGTAGTAATGGCCACATTTTATGTATGTAACTCAAAGAAATAATTCACCATTACAATAGCTATACAACTATTTGCTTTTTCAAACTGCACATTCATAAACATTATAACATTAAGCAGAGAGAAAATTATTTCAAAAAGGTCTTCCAAAAGGTTTGCTCATTTTTCTATATTCCTAAAGTGAAGAGCTTCAATCATTGACGTAATGCACAAGAATGGTTTAGCGTAGTGAATAAATAAAGAACAGAGCAGAGTAACACTTATTTAAAAGACAACATCTGGTCCCATTTTTCTTTCACATTATACATAATTATAAACTCAAAATGCCAAAAAAGTCCTTTTTATGTTTTAAAATTTTTGTATAATTTGATCGGATGAAAAATATATCAGGACCATTTTCTATTAAGTTCAAGTGAAAACTTGTATACTTCTGAAGTTCGTATCATTATTTTAGGGGCTACTTAATAAAAATATTTTCACATAAGAGGGAAAGACTATAGAATCTCACCAATAGTTATCCTGGATTACACAAAAATGCATTTAGCTACTTACATGTTGGTGTTTGCTGTTGATGTGAGCCAGTCTGCTGCCAATCCAACCATGTCCAATCCTGTGGAAAGTTGATTGAAATATCTGGGATGCCCTGAATAACATGGAATAACAGAATCAGGATGGCCTCCAGTGAAAACGAATGCCTCTCAAACACATGATTTCTGTAGCTAAAGAACCTTGAGAGATCCTTCAGCAACAGGAAATTCATATTCAGAAAGCCAACATTCACAAGCATGTGCGAACGCACAAAAACACACATATATACACACCCCAAAAAGCATTTCCTGTAACCACAGAGACACCTTTGGGTTTTGAGAAACACACTCTAAAAATCTTCCTTTAAACATACCCCATAAAAAATTACAAATGTGGTTTGCAATCTGGACAGTAGTTTATTTTCTACGTTCTTTCAATATTTTTGCAAACTAAAATGCTCCGGGCAACCCAAAGCAAATCAAAGACAGGTTACTTCTTGTTTGCACTCATGATGCTAAAAATCCTTTTCTGTTGTAGCCATTCTGAGAATCAGTTGTACCGTGACATCCGCCAGGCATGCCAACATTCATAATAATATCAGTGACAAATGGCTGATGATTACAAAAGACAGGGCAAAAATGAGAAAATAGGACACTGCTGAGTGATTTGCCCTGGATTCAAAAGGTGATGGTTGTCTAACGATGGCGTGGACAAAACTAATTCTCGTCAATTCTTTTCTGTCGAATATTTGATTATAAACAACAGAGCTCCCTCATAGTTACAATTTAAAATAAAGCCGAGTACAGTCAACATTACTGTCTTGTCAACAAGATACAGGAAGAGACATTCAGTGGACCGAGCATCCATTAGGGAGGCTTATCTAATTAACTTCTGGATTTCTCCAAAACTCTCCAAATGGATTGACATCCACATTCTCCTGAGGCTATTATTTAAAATGTGACTATAAATATCTCATTAGCATTCTGTTTCCTCCTCTCACCCAATAAAAGCCTATCAATAAGTCCGTGATTTGCATAGCAGCAAAAATTGTGGCAGATTAGCAATTACGGAAAGAGCATCTGATAAAAAGGTATCTACCACTTACTGGACACCTGTCTGAAGCCTGGGGATGTGACAGTCTCATCGTCAGCACTAGCAAAACAAGATAAAGGCAGGCAATGGGGGACGCGGGGACAAAGGCAACACACAGCTTATCTCCTGGACTGGAGAGCTCCCTTATCAGCCTCGGGCATGTGGCCAGAGAGTTAGACACTGGGAAGAGATAGGCGCTGGGAAACAGCACATTCTAGAAGGACTGGGACTTGTCTCCAGCATGAATTTACCTCCTCGTGGCCTCCCCTGGTACCCTTCTACCTTTTTGCTCTTTTTCCAGGCCCTCGGAGGCTAACCCCGCTCAGTCCACCCATCCAGGAAAGGTGAAAAGGCCTTCTTTGCTGCTGCTGTGCAGACCTCTGGGCCAACCCTGCACTCCTCTCTGCCTCATTGACTCCCCATTTCATTACGCCGGCAGCCGAAATCACAGCTGAAATCACGTCTTCTTCCCCCTGATGTAACTTCATTTCTCTTTCCCTAAGCCATTTTGTCTAACGGTGAGGATTAGCAAATTAATAAGGATTAGCAAATCTATCCATTAATCTACTCTCCCAATTCGTAGGAATTTTCTGGATAAATCTGGTGTCCATTAGGACTCAGTATTTAACAGTAGGGAAACGGCAGCATGGAAACCTCTGCAGAAAATTGAGACTCCAAGTGATGTGCTGGCCCTGGACATCAGAAAGCCAGTCGCCCTGATCGACTACTTGTGGGAAACTGGGAAAGCAGTGCGATGCTTCAGCCGCTGGGTGTCCCTTTCTCCAGATGTGGTGTTGACCTTGGCCAGCCATTTCACCCGCTCCTCTCCTGCCTCAAGATTTGCATTCATTCACTCACTTTTCATTCATGATTATGTGCCAGTACAGAGGAAGCTAGTTTGACAGGGCAGGACAACAGGCTCTCTTGATGTCTGGGAGAAATATTCCCCTAAGTATAATCACTCTTGTCCTGTGGCCCCTGCAGGCGGCCTTCCAGGGCTGCCCAGAGAATCCAGGCAGGGCTCTCTGAGAGAGAGTGAGCGCCTGTCAGCTGTCCCCACAGCCCCCAGCATCCCACTGCTGTCGCTGCAGGCTGGCCCTGTGATGGGAGCACCGGTGATGGCTTGCCACGCTGGTGGCCACACACAGCTACACAGCAGCCAGGGAGACAGAGCGTCTGAGACGTGGGATTCCTGCCACTCCAGACTCTGGAATGTTCCCCACAGATCAGCAAATGAGCTGGGGAGGATGGTCAGATTCTGGAAGCTCAGGCAACTCTGACCCAAAGCTCACGATCGGTTTCGGAGGGAACAAAAGTCAATCCAAACTGCCTTTTATATACTGGCCCTGGGGTGGACTCATTTATCCACGCTTCACTTCCCTTTGTCTGATGTTTGGGTTAAAGATTCCAGACTACATTAACCCTTCCTGTCTCCTCCAGCCACCACCACCAAATCTGGCGACTTCCACAAATGCTAACTGTTCCAGAATCTTGTCATTCCCTGCAGTTTTGTATTCCAATATTTCTTACAGAGGCAATTTTAATAATCCACAAAGACTTCATTTTAAAGTATTCCCCTGCTGCCCCTCACTCCTCTCTAAGCTTGGAGCCCAAGGAGAAATCAGGTTAAGGTCTTACAGTAGAAACCAGGGGGTAACATGCATTTTACAAAATAATCTCCCCAGGAGTATTACAATGTCTAATGGTAGCAGGATGGTAACTACTCTGACAGATCCTAAATAGTACTAGATGACAAATTTAACAGTTATAGCACAAAAATCCATAAATTTGCCAGTCGAGGAGAGAAGATGACTGCTGTTAATTTATTGAAATGCTATTTGGGGGGAGAAGGGCAGCAGACTAAATATGTTATGAATAATATTGAGATATTGAATTAGTATTGATACACCTTGCTTAGAAATGCAACTTAATCCATCATATTTTTATTGGAATTTGAAATAAAATGCATTAGAGCAACACTCGACTAATAGCTGCACAAGCATTATGGCAAAATCTAAGTATTGAATTGGCCCATCTTTTTCTGGTATTAAATGGAACATTGGTAGACAGAACTATTACTTTGACTGACTTGCAATTCCCATTATCTTAACTCTTTAAATTGCATTTCAAACACAACTAGCTTTTAAGGGTGAAGATATAAAACATTTTCATAGATGCTTTTTGGTTTGGTAGCAATAAAAATAATAGGTAGCAATTTACTATTAACTTATTTAATATTAGGCGAGGGGAATGGATCAAAGAAAAAGGAATTAAAAGCATTGTTTAGGTTTGCACTGACAGATACATGAAAAGCTGGGTGCGTACATTTTTTAATGCCTAGTATAGACATCATGTGGGTTCTCACCAACATTAATTGCAGGTGATATCTAATGAGGCTTCAAAAATTATACTCCACAGATTGACTTAGAGATGCAGAAGTTAAATTCCTTTCCTTCTGTATCTAATTCCAAGTCTGCAGTCTCACAAAACTGTACGCTAATAATATAATAAATTGATTTCCCAAGGCCTCTTTTCTTCTATGCATACCTTTCCTCTCCGTTAGTATAAAGAATGTGAAAAAAAGAGCTAAAAGTCCATTAGAATAATACTGGTAATTCACCAACAAAAAATTTGCAATATAAAAAGATGACAATCCTATGGTAGATACTGTTGATGCCATATTGTACATTTTTTACTTGCTAGCAAGCCTGTTTAAGGCTACTAATCGATTTAGATTCGCAAAGTCTCTCCTCTCTGCCCCCAGAAATTCATTTGTATTTATTTTTATTGCTTTAATGAAGTCCTATGCTATCATGCATCAGGATGATTAGAGACCATGTAGAAGGGAAGGGTAATCATGAC
The DNA here is from genome assembly GCA_963575035.1 of Avahi laniger. Lineage (NCBI taxonomy): Eukaryota > Metazoa > Chordata > Mammalia > Primates > Indriidae > Avahi > Avahi laniger. The sequence continues at coordinate 15,594 of CAUYSK010095534.1, read as the reverse complement.
CGGGCAGATGAATAGCTAACTTCGTGCAGATAAAATGAAAGCTTGGAGTGCACCCAAGTAAACATTACACCTGGAGCTATAAAATGGATAGCATATAAAGAATACTGTGAAAAACCAATAGTCAGACCATAAAATAGAAAGCGGTAGAAAAAATTTACCCCTTAGGATATCTGATTCACTCCTCCCTCCTTTATCTTACATACACAGTGGCTGTGAAGGACACACATCCTTATATAACATGGCTGAATTGCTAGTCTATATTGTATTTTTTGTGTCTATGTGTGCACATTTCTTTAAAAATAGGAGAAAATCTGGAATTTAAATGTGAAGTCTTGGCCATTTGAGACAATGCCAAAACATCACCCCTCTGGTTCAACCGTTACATAGAATGGTTAGCCCAGTTTCTGATCAGTTCTATGCCAAAGAAACTACCAGCACTACACTGGTATTTGGGCTTTTGTTTGGATCATGTCTTTTGAGCTTTAATTTCCATATTCCTTTTCTTTCTCCATTTTGGGTTGCTTCTACTGGCCTCTGCTGACAAACGGTTGCTCCTACACCAGTGGTTAAATCTCCGTGACTGAATACTCGCAATGCAAAATCTGATGACTTATGCTTAGATACTGTTTCTGATATTATCAACTTCAGAAGCATCAACAATAGTGGAAGGTGCTTTTGATTGGAAGCATTCTAATAATGACTATTTTTTTAAAATGATGAAAATAACTGCAATTTTGAAAATACCAGTAACTCCATAAAACAAAACATTTTTATAGAAAAAAATTGTAAAAGAAAAAAGAGCTTCATTATCTCTGATTGGACAATACCTGTTTTAATTGCATACTTTAGAGTTGTTTGGCAATGCATCAAAATTTCCTCCAAATTTTGTGGTTGATCTGCCAATTCCCAATTATACTCTTGAAGCAGCTCATTAGGATAATGGAAATCAATCACTTTGGTGGATCTGTCGAAGCTTTTCACCACATACTGAAGCAGAATGTCCATAACCTCCTGCAGAAACGCCAAAGTGGGCCTTTCTCCGTCACAGGCAGGCAGCAGGTCTAAAGAATGGAATTAAAATGTCACATTTTAATACTACTGTGAAAATATTCAGGCAAGTTCTTGATCAGGCGATTTCTCTTTGAACTGAGAAATTTCATGTTTACAAAAAAGCTTCTGGAAACGCAAACCATTTTCTTTAAAGGAGAGGCATTTTTCAAAGACGAAGAGAATGAATGAAAGAAATTACGATTTCTCCTCTCCAAATGAATTCTTGCATTTCAATCTGTAACTTATTGTTTGCTTTCTTTTTTTGAAGAGAGTGTGCCTCCGTTTATCTATTTCACAGCATTTCATTATTTCCTAAATGGTATTTCTCAGTAAATCATGTTAAACGTTTATGGAAATACTTCGCGTCAGAAACGTTTGAGGACTGCCTCCAGCGAAGCAGGCCAAACCGAACGTGCAACCTTAGGATCTGTGGCTTGATACGAAGGCCGCTGTTTCCACAATGGGTGTGCGTGTGCGCGTGCGTGTGCAGGTTTGGGAAACCGGGTGTGCAAGCGCACGGGGATAAAACTTGGCGCGGGGGTCTCCTGCGAACAGGATCGTTCTCCGGTGAAACGGCAGCTACAAATCACTCTTGCGATCTAGTCCAAAGACCTAAAAGATTTCTGCAGTTCTGAGTTCGCTGGCCCTGTTTCTAAAAATCGAATCCACCGAGGCCCCAGCGGCCGAGCAAAGCGGACTTCGAGCCGCAGCGCGCGCGAACGCCTCGGTCTCCGCCACCGCCCGGGCCGCGCCGGGGGACAGCGCGGCGGCGCCAGAGCCCTTGTGGGACCCAGCGGGCAGGCCCAGCGTTTCTCGCTGTCATCTGAAGCCTGTCCCAGGGCCCGCCTCCGCCCGCCACCTCGAAGTCTCGCCCGGCTCCCGGCTCCCGGAGCCCCGGGAGTCCCTCTAGGCCGCCTTGGGTGGGGCAGAGAGAGGGGTCCCCCGGGCCCCCGAGGCGCCCTTACCTGTCGCGTGCAGGAACGCGTAGTTGACGTCCGCTTTGGGGCAGCTGCAGGGCTTCTGGCTGCAAGCGCAGGCGGCCTTCCGGGCGACGGCCCGCGGGGGCCCGCTCCCACCGCTCTCCGCCGGCTTCTCGGCGTCCCCGTAGAGCAGCGCTGCGCGGGGACAGGGATCCGGGCCTCGGTCAGCCGCCCGCCGGGCCCGGCGCCCTCGCCCTCGCCCATCCGCGGCCAGGGAACCCCGACTCCGCTGACGGGGGGTGCGGAGGCGAGAAGGCGGCGTAGACCCCGCGGGCCGCGAGCGCCCGATCTTGCCCGTCCCGCGTCCCTGGGCGCAGACACTCACCGCACAGCTTGTTTCCGATGCCGCCCGTGAACTTCTGAGCCACTTGGCACCAGGCTCTGGCTGCACGGAGACACAGGCGGGCGGACGGCGAGGCAGAAAGAGAACAGCAGACGGACGTGTGAAATTTCGTTCTATGTGAACGTCAACAGGCCCGGGGGCCCAGAAAGAGTCGCCTTCCTCCCGCGTGGCCGCCTGGGACCCGGTGCGGCCGCAGGTGGGCGAGGCGGGGAGCCCGGCGGCCCGGACCGGCCCTCACTTAGCTCATCCGTCCCCCTGGGAGAAGCCCACACCGCGCCCTTCGCGCTCGCCTTGCAGGTGCCCAGCGGTCCAGGCAAAGTCCCCTCCCTGCTTCGCTTGGGCGAGTTTTCCCAGACGCCGAGGCTTCTGTCCGTTTCCTCGCAGGCTGTCTGTCTAGACCACCGATTCCCTCTCCGTCCCCATTTTTCCTATCTGCATGGCCCCTCCGTCCCTCCCCAGGCTCCAGGTAGCAAGGCGGTAGCAGCGCCCCAGGCCCACGGACTCGGCGTCCCGGGGACACCGCCGTCTTTGGGGGGCTCTCCCAGACTTCCGCGGAAGGGCCCGAGATTCTTGGGGGGCCTTCCCAGGGGACAGGGGGCCGTAGAGGTCTTGGGCTCTTGGGCCGTCAAGGACTTACCCCGAAAGCAGGGCGAAGCGCCCGAAGAACTTTCCCGCTGCAGGTGGAAAAACCTTCATCTTCCCGGTAGCCCCGCGAACCCCAGTCCGCCTGCAAACTCTTGTGCTGCGGGTCCCCATTCTCCTACCTGTGCCGGGATTCTCGGGATCCCCGGAGCCATCCTCAGACCCGAAGGACCAAAAGCCGGAGCCGGGAGATGCCATCGGCGCTGCGAGACTGGAGCAGGTCGCCGCCGAGTGCGGAGCTGCGGGCGAGCTGCCTCCGGCCCTGCGCGCGCGTGCCTGTGTGTGGCGGGAGGAGGGCACCGCGCGGGGACCTGCGGGGCCGCGCGGCGAGGGTGGGTGTCGCACAGGGACAGAAAACGTGCGTGCCAGCGTGTGCGTGTGTGCGTGTGCTGGAGTTAGGGTTTAGGGACGTGGCAACGGTCTGGAAGCCGCGGAGTTTAAATAGGGAAGGGGACAGAAGGGTCCTCACAGCGCAGAGACAGAAAAGCGCAGAGCGACAGAGAGATTCTGGGGCTGAGCGAGCCCAGTGTGGCGGAGGAGGGGGCGGCGGAGGGAAACACTGGGAGCGGGAGGGAGCTGAGTCGTGAGCACGCCAGGCAGACAGCGCGCAAGCTGGAGTCACAGCGAGGGGGTGGGAGGCGTGCAGGCGCGTCCCCGGGAGCGGGAGGCATGAAGTATCTGCTGTCCCCGTCCTCCCGGGCGCGCTGTCCAGGGTGCTGCCGCGACCGGCTGCGCACTGGCCTCAGCGAGGGGCAGGCTAGGGTGACCTCGGCGAGGCGGGAAGGGTGGCCGAGACGAGCTCTGTGTTTGCATTGATTGGTGTATTGTTTGAGGTCTGGCTCTGGCTGCGGGGAAGGGAGCAGCCTTTCTCCAAGCGGGGGCTGCGGTCGCTGCGACCTCGAGAGCTCGGGCCACCAGGCGGGAACCGGGGGCCTTTCGCGAGGTTGGGGAGGGGACGGTGGGGGAAGGGCGCCTGCCGGCTGCTGGGCTCGTTTCAGCCCCTCAGAAGAGCCTCGTGCGTGCCCGCTGAACCGCACCGTCCCCGGGGGCGCATTCTCGGTGCGCAGCCGAGGGCTAGATCGCCCGACCACCGTCCATGTCCTGACTGGCGGCTGCGGACAAAGACCGCTGATTGAGGCAATTAAAATCCACGCTGGAGTCTGTCACCGAGGACCTCGGGCTGGAGAAAAAAAATAAAACGATGGAAATTTCTTGGAAGGGAGTCGGGGAGAGTGGCCAGAGCCAGCTGGATTGACGGCTGACGGGGGTTGGGGGATCAGGTCATTTGGTGACCTTGGCCGGCGGAGGCGTGGAAGGGCCCGCTGCTTACGTGTGACGGGAATCCGCGTGTGCGTGGGAGGGGGTGCACGGGGTTTCCACCTAAGCGATCTCGGCTTTCCAGATCTGTGGGAAAGAAGGCATCGCCTGCTGGGCCCTCGTTTTAGGGGGCCTCAAACTAATGACACACCCCCTGAGAATCTTCACGGTGGGAGGGCGGGGGCGGGAGGAGGACTGCGAGGTCGGCATCTCTAAGGCCCGGTGGCCAAGGGTTCCTCTTTTTCTAATAAAGAAAAGGCGAGAAAGTCAGAATCTTTCTGATGATTTCCTCTCTCTAGAGAGCTGTTAGCAGGGTGCCTTGAATTCGCGTGGCTTTCTCTTGGAGGTCGAGGTAAACTCCAAGCACACCTGGCCGCTCCCGGGGCTCGCGGCGACTGGCAGAGGATGACCCTGGCGGGAAAGAGCTGCGCGCGGGTTCTGGCGCCTCTGCCCTCCCCGCGCCAGGCACGAGCGCCTGTTACTTCCGCTGTGTCCACAGCCCTTCTCCCTCTGACCTTCCGACCCAGTCGCCAAGGCTGCTGCCGAAGCAGAGACCCGTGTGTCCTCAGCCCGGGCTACCACTCCTCCTCCCTCGCTTAGGTGGGGCGTCGTGGGGCTCAGGGTGGACGCATGGCCAGGTCCTGTGTCCCCGGGCACAACCGTCTCTTGGTCAATTCTCTCCACAAAGCGTTGTCTTCGTCTCATGTGCCCGAGTCCGGGGGCTCCCGAAGGAGTCGTGAGATGCACACTATGGCCCGGGCACCGCGGGTGGGAGCCGGGAGGGCGCGGGCGGGGTCCTGCCGAAGGCGCGGCGCTGAGCTGGCTGCTTGGAGAAGCCCGGGCCAGGCTGCCGAGCGCGGCGGTCACGAATCCAGGCCACAGCTCGGCCCCTCTTCCCGGCCCTCCCGGCTCCGACGCTGCAGTTGACAAAGGTAACAACTCCAGGAACGCAAAGGTTACTCGGTGAGCCCTCTGCACAGTGGCGAGAGCAGCTCCGCCGCCGTGCTCGCTCCAGCCGCGCAGAGACAGGCTCTTTGTTTAAATTCACACCAACTCTGCAAAGATTTTGCTTCAAACCTCTGGCTGGGGTTGCAGAACTTTCCAACTTATGGATGAGTGTCGAAAGCATAAAGGTTCTTAAAAATAAGCCTTTAAAATACACACAAAATCCCCAAGGAAGAAACGGATTAAAATATGAGAAAGGTAGAAATCTCAACACCTGAATTTAACAGATTTTTTTTTTTCTTGGTAAAGCAATGACTTCAAATGCTATTGTTTAAACTCCATTAAATCCCGCAGCTCTGGAGTACTTTGAATCTAATGGTGGTATTTACATTTTTCATTTAAACGCACCCTGCTTCAGATGCAGACGGGATCTGATTTGTCTTTCCTAAACCCAGGCCCTCCCTAGACGGCAATTTGCTTTATAATGACTTTCATTTCGCCAAAGAGCCCTTTCCCCCCTCTCTGGGCCTCTGAGTTGGAGATAACAAAAGAGCTCGGGGAGGTAATAATTACAGTCATTAGTTCACAAAGGAGGCAGCCACCGAATGGGAAGGGGAGGCTGGCTATGCTGGGGAAAGCTTTGGAAAGCTTTTCCTCGAATAAGGAGGGAGAGACCGAGCGCTCCAGGCACAGCCCGCAGGGATGGCTTCCTTGGAGGAGCTGTTTCTGGTGGGTGGTTTACCCAGAGATCAGGCGCAGGCTTGCCCGAAGAAGAGTGTCTGGTGCAAGTTTTCCCTGTGTCCTTCCAGGGCTTAAATGTGGGACACAGAAAGGAGAGATGGAAAGAAAAAATAAATGGAGAGAAAACAAAGAAATCTAAAAGAAAGAAGAAAATAATTACATTGCAACCGTTCCCCAAGTGTTTGCCAATCTCTTTTCTAGTCTAAAAAAAAATAAGTGAGGGAGAGTTTAGGGTGGGTGTCTGTTGTCGCCCCATCCAGCAACGGCAGGGCAGGACCTCAGGGGCTCTGGTGGGCAGATGCCACGCGGGAAGCCTGGATTGAAGGGAGGGCCCGACAGCCCAGCGGAGCTCGGCTCTCCCCTCCCCCCAGGCTTCCTGGAGGTGGGCAGAGGGTGGGGAGGAGGAGGGGCTGGGCCACCTCGGGTTACAGACACTCTTGTCCCCCCCACTCCAGTCTATGGTGCCCTGCTGCGCTTGTTTCGTTGGTGCCAGGGCCAGGCCTGGAGGCGCCGTCGGTCCGCACAGACAGCGGGGGTGACTTCTCACTTTCCGCCCCAACCCGGAGAGAGGCCGAGGCGCAAACCCAGGGAAAAAGCAAGGCCTAGAGCGCGCCGGACTGGGGCTCCGTCCTAGCACAGCTGGAGATTCCCCTCCGCCCGCTCGCATTTGTAAAATTAAGAGGTAGCATGAGTCATCCTTGGCGACCTTTTAGCGCCAGCTCTGAGTCGGAGAGGATGTCATGCCCCTTCGATGAGCGGCGCTGCGAACGCCGTAAGCCCGCAGGACGCGCCCTCACTGGCTCCTCCAATATTTCCCCGGAGTCTTCCGGCTCTGGCCCGTGCATGCAGGAGCTGAGGGCCCCCACGGAAGGGATAAGCCCTGTCTGGGCCAGAACCCTTCTTCCCCCGATTCGGTCATCCATGCAATCACCTACTCACCCGCCCTCACCCTCTCCAGGCCGCGCAGACGCGGACAGTGTCAGTTCATAGAAGAATTTAAACCGGTGCAGTCAACTGACGAACGCAAACCTCTACCCACCCATTACCCTGCTCCCCCGTCTTAAATACACCCAAATTCGGAGCAGCGAAAATTGCCCCAAATCCGCACACGAGGAGAACCTAAAATCTGACAGTTCATCTTAGCGGCGGGGACCAGAATTTTTACAGGTGTGTTTGGGAAGGCAACGTGTGCGCGCGCAATGTGTGCGTCTGCTGTGCTGGGGTTTGGAGTCTGGAGGCCGCATGTGCGCCGCGAGTACGGGGTTTTAGCTTGGATTCTGTTTGAGGTGGCTGGGTGGTGGGGGTAGTTCGCTGGTGGAGACACAAGGACCTCAACGCCCCTCTCTGAGCGCGGCCCCGGGCACAGCCCTGCAGCAGACCGGCCACTCAAACCACGGGCTTTCCAAGGCACTTCCTTTATTTAGTAACCGTAATACCCGAGGGGAGGGGAAGCGCAAGTTGGAGATGAAGTTCACCTTCAAAATTCTCCCCCACTCAACCCGAGCTTTGTGCTCCAAGACCAACGCGCCCGCGAGTGACCCGTGGGCCTGGAGAAGTCAAGAAAGAAGGAAACTTTGAAGTCACCCAAACTGAGAGAGAGGCTGGAGGGGGCTGAGGCGCAGTGGGATCCACAGAAGGAGTGGCAAACATGTGAACAAAGAGATCCATCAGGGGACCAAGGACAGGGATGCTCCGACCCGCGGGCGGGCGAGAGTGGAGGGTGCGGAGTGCGGAGAGGTGGCTTCCAGGAGGTTTCCCGAGGGCTCCGGCTTCTCTTCCTTTGCAGCACGGAAGGCTGGCCCTGGCACCCGAGGGGCGGGCACAGCAGGCAGCGCCTGCGGAGATCAGGGTCTCGGCTTCGGTGCCCTGGGGTGCCAGCGCCGCAGGGGCCCACTTTGGCCCCTGCACCATCCGACGGCGGTGGCCGCCGGGTAGCTGCGCTACGACTGCTGGAGGAGGCGCCGGCGCTGGGAGGTTTTGCGCAGCAGTCTCCGGTAGTCGTACGGGCTGCTCTCCTCCTCCTCCTCGGGTCTCTCCGCCGCCCAGCACCTGCGAGCGAGACCCGGGGCCCGGGCGTCAGCCGCGCCACCGCGCAGCGCATCCCCACCCACCCCGAGCTAGGCGGGTCCTCTTCCCCGCAGGTTCCACCAGCCGCGGGCATTTGCGAAAGGCACAATCAAAATGACAGGATAATGGCCAAACGGATCTGCCGGAATCCTCCCAGCCGCCCAGCAGCAGAGGGCTGGTGGCACCCAGTGGCTTCGTATCTGGACGAGTGCTAAGTAAAGCGGCAGAAGGTGCAGTTCAGAGGGCTGAGTTTCACTTGCATTGAAATAACTCACCACCAATAAACAAATATTATTTTAGTACCTTAATTTTTAACACCCTTTGGTCAAACAGGAAAACTCAAAGCGCCTAAATAGATGCTCATCATTTTGCATCTTAAAACTGCTCAGCTGTTTCTTTAAAAATTGTCCTCCGAATGTGACCAACCGCTCTGACAGCGGCACAGGGGCTGAGGGCCCTGCTTGGTGTTTCAGTATTTCCATATTTTCAGTGAAGCTGCTGGGCCGACAGTTCTGGACCTGTTGCCCGGAGCCCCTGCCACCATTTACCTTTAAATCCTGCAGCATGCCCGGGGAAGTGAGGTGCTCCCTAAAATGCAGCTACATAGATTCCTTCATTCGCGGAGCATCGACTAAGTACCAGCCACCAGTAGAGGTGATGGGTGGGCAAAAGTCCATGTTTTCCTGGAGTTTATTGTCTATTGCAGAGAGGACCACCGACAACTTTAAAACACCAGGTGACGACAGGTGCTATACAGAAAAGTACAGTAGGGTAATGAGGAGTCATGGGGTGTGTGTGTGTGTGTGTGTATGTGTGTGTGTGTGTGTGTGTACACAAGCTATTTCATAGAGGGCGGTCAGGAAGGGCCTCTCTGATAGGGTGACCTTTGAGGAGAGACTTAATGGCAGAGAGCGAGCCATGCAGATCTCTTGCGGAAGGGCAGGCATTCCAGGGCGGTAGACCAACCAACATGGAGGTCCCAAGACTAGAGTGTGTCCACAGTGCTGAAGGAACGGCAAGGAGTCCACTGTGGCTTGATTGGCGGAAGCAAGCTGGGGGAACTGCAGGAGATGACAGTAGGAGGAATGAGGTATAGTGTGGCAGATAATTCAGTGCTTTGAGACCATGCAAGGACTTGAATTTTCTCTGAGCGAGAGAAGCGTTGAAGGGTTCTGTGTGGAGAAACGAGTGACTCATAAAGGATCTGGCTGCCAGAGGGGAAGTAGGGAGGCCCATTAGGAGGCACAGTAACAGTCCAAGCAGGACTGACAGTGACTTAAACTGGGCTTGTGGAGGAGGAGGTGGGAACTGGCTGGATCTGGTCACACTTGGAAGGTAGAACTGAAAGGGCTCTCTGATGCACCTGGACGTGGGCTGTGAAAGACAGGAATCGAGAATGCTGCCAAGGTTTGGGGCTTAACCAACTGGAAGGATGGAGTTGCCATTTAGTGGGATGCGCAAGGCTGGAGAGGAGCATGGTTTGGGGGGGAGGGCTGGGATGAAGATCTTAGTTCTGGTTTTGCTAAGTTTGGGATATTTATTATCAATAGATACACAAGAGGAGATATTGAGTAGGCAGTTGGATACGTGAGTCATGATCTAGGCTAGAGATTTCAGTTCAGGAGTTTAAAACACACGGATAACATTTCAGGCCATGAGAGTGTGTGTTGATGAAGCAAAGGACCCGGACGCTACTGAGAGACCCGTGAAATGAGGGAGGTTGAGAAGGGACTGGGAAAGAGCAGTTAGTTGGGCAAGAGGCAAACAAAGAGGATGACTGTCCTGCAGGCCAGTGAGGAAACTGTTTAAGGAAAAAATGAGTGATCATCGGGGTTAAATGCTGCTAATGGGAGAGATAAGTATTGAACGTCAGAGATCAAGGGACGCAGCAACATGGAGGTCATCACTGACCTTGGCGGGGCAGTGTCAGTGGAGTGGTGGGAAAGGAAACCTGAGGGAAGTGGCTCAAGAGAGAATAGGAAGAGAGGTCGTGGAGGAGGTAGTATCATTATTCTTTCATGTATTATTCGTTTGCTATGCTGAAGAGCAGAAACATGGGTGGTCTTAAAGGGGGATTGGGTCAAGGGTATTTTATATGATGGGCCTGATTACATCATGCTCACGGATTGCCAGAAATGATTTGGTAAAGAGAACAAACATTCAAGGTACAGAAGAGAGAGGGGAGAGTTGCAGGACAATGGTCTTGAGTATATGGGAGCACTTGGATTTCGTGCACAAAGGGAAGGTTTAGCCTTAGCTAGGAGAGCAGAAAGTCACACACAGCATCCTGAGGGAAGTATATGAGCAGGAGGTAGGAAGGTTGATAGACTTTGCATGTGTCTGTTATCTGTTATTGGGTTAAAAGAAGACTGTCAGCTGAGAGTGAGGAAATTTTGAGGGTTTGAGGGCAGAAGAGGAACTCTGAAAGAGTGGACTGGGAAAGTGGGATGATGGATTTTTAGGGAAATATAGTATTGTAAAATAATTCTAAGGCCTGCCCACAGTGTGTGGTCACACATTTTAAGTGAGATTAGATTGTGCTTTTCTCTAGCCATGTTCAGCTACATGGGGTGGGTAGAGATGGGGTGGGAAGCTGGCTTTACCCAGCACTGGAGTTTGCCAGTTGAATATACATGAGGGAGAGAGAAAGCCAAGGCCATTGAAGGCGTATGCAAATGAATGCAAATAGTGATGAAAGGAGAGGGGTAGAACTTGATCTGTGGATGGAATATGCCTTTATTCTGGTCCATTCTGAATAGGGAATTAAAGGAAGAAAAAATTTTTGGCAAAGTCTTTCAAGGCATCTCAAACTGTATGCTTGACAGGAGAGGGTACAAGTGTCATCACAGTGGGTACTGATGGAGTAGATCATCTTCTTTTGAGTTACTGACTTGAATTTTTATACCTGTTCTGCTGATTTCTGTTATATGAACATTAAGTATCGGCCAGGCATGGTGCTATAATCCTACCACTCTGGGAGGTTGAGGCAGGAGGATTGCTTGAGCTCAGGAGTTCAAGACCAGCCCGAGCAACAGCAAGACCCCATTTCTCCTAAAAATAGAAAAGTTAGTCAGGTATGATGACACATGCCTGTGGTCCTAGCTACTCGGGAGGCTGAGGCAGGAGGATTGCTTGAGCCCAGGAATTTGAGGGTTGCTGTGAGCTATGATGACAATGACTCCACTGCAGTCTACCGAGGGTGACAAGGCCTTAGATTCTTCTTGTCCTCTATCTACAGATGAAGAAGCAGACTGATTCCAGTTGATACAGCCAGTAAGGAGTGGAGTGAGGATTCAATCACAGGTCTGTAGGGCTCATATTTCATGCTTTCCCCATGTATCCTTTCGCCTCTTTTCTGCTGATGCTTCTTTCCTTATTCTCCCATCCCTTAACTGAGGCACTGGTGCTCCTTCTAATGTTTTCCTTTTCCATTCTCCATTTATCTTCTTGCCATAATTAAAACCCAGCTACGCCCTAAATACCCCACAACTCTTACTATTGCCCAAGAGAGATCCCACTCTTGTTTCCCTCTTATGCCATTCTCTAATCACTGATTACCTACCACTAGCTTTTATTCATTTTGACATCCACAAGAACATGCTTGAGGCCAGGTGTTCAAGACCAGACTGGGCAACATAGTGAGACCCTGTCTCTACAAAAAATAAAAAAATAAAATAGCCAGGGATGGTGGCTGCACTTGTAGTCCCAGTTACTCAGGAGGCAGAAGCAGGAGAATCGCTTGAGCCCAGGAGTTCAAGGCTGCAGTGAAATGATTGTGCTACTGCACTCCAGCATGGGTGACAGAGTGAGACCTTGTCTTTCAAAGAAAAATAAAATAAAATAAAATCTGCAAGAACAATGAACTATCCACAAAAGAAATTAAGAAAATAATTCCACTTACAATAGCTACCAAAAAATACTTAGAAATAAATTGAACCAAGGAAGTGAAAGATCTGTACACTGAAAATTATAAAATGTTGATGAAAGAAGTTGAATATGACACAAATAAATAGAAAGATATCCTGTATTCGTGGATTGGAAGAATTAATATTATTAAAATGTCTATACTATTCAAAGCGATCTACAGATTCAATGCAATCTCTGTCAAAATTCCAATGACATTATTCACAAAAATAGTAAAAACAATCCCAAAATTTGTATAGAGCCACAAAAGACCCCAAATAGCCAAAGCAATCTTGAGAAAAATAAACATATAAAAAGTAAAGCTGGAGGCATCACAACACCTGATTTCAAACTAAATTACCAAGCTATAGTAATTAAAATATCATAGTACTAGCAAAAAAACAGACACATAGACCAATGGAACAAAATAAAAAGCCAAGAAATAAACTCAGTATTTACAGTCTTTTGATTTTCAATGAAGATGCCAAGAACACACAATGGGGAAAGGATAGTCTCTTCAATAAATGGCGCTGGGAAAACTGGATATCCATATGTAGAAGAATAAAATTATACCTTTATGTCATACCATATACAAAATTCCACTCAAAATGGATTAAAGACTTAAACGTAAGACCTGAAACTATAAAAATACTAGAAGAAAATGCAGGGGAAAAGCTCCACAGCATTGGTATGGGCAATGATATTTTGGGTGTGATGTCAAAAGCACTGGCAACAAAAGCAAAAATAGATGAATGGGATTACATCAGACTAAAAAGCTTCTTCACAGCAAAGGAAACAGTCAACAGAGTCAAGAGATAACCCATGAAATGGGAGAAAATAATTGCAAATCATACATCTAATAAGGGTTTAATATTCAAAATATATAAGGAATGCATACAACTTAGCAAAAAAACAAACAAAAAACTCTCCAAACCCCACAAATAACCCAACTAAAAATGGGCAAAGGACTCAAATAAACATTTCTCAAAAGAAGACATACAAATTGCCAACAGGTACATGAAAAAGATGCTCAGCATCACTAATCACAGAAATGCAAATTAAGACCACCACGAGATGCCATGTCATACCTGTCAGAATGGCTATTATCAAAAAGATGAAAATAAAAAGATGACAAGTGTTGTCGAGGGTGTGGAAAGAAGGGAAACCCTGCACAATGTTGGTGAGAATGTAAATTAGTACAGCCATAATGGAAAAACGTATGGAGATTGCTCAAAAAATTAAAAATAAAACTGCCACATGATCCGGCAATCTCGCTTCTGGGTATACAGCCAAAGGAGATGAAATCACTACGTTGAAAAGATATCTGCCCTCCCACGTTCACTGCAGCACGATTTGCAACAGCCATGGCATGGAATCTGCCCAACTATGTATCAATGGATGAATGGATAAAGAAAAGGTGGTACGTACACGCGATGAAATGTTTCTCAGCCTTAAAAAAGGAGGAAATTCTGCCATTTGTGACAGAACAAATGAACCTGAAGAACATTATGCTAAGCGAGATGAGTCAGGTACAGAAAGACAAACATTGCTTGTTGTCATTTCTATGTGGAATCTAGAAAAAGACAAACTCACGGAACAGAGAGTAGAATGGTGGCTATTAGGGGCTTGGTGGTGACGGTGGTGGTGGTTTTGGGGAGATGTTAGTCAAAGGATACAAACTATCTGTTAGGAGGAATAAATGCAAGAGAGTTATCGTACAACACGGTGACTAGAGTTAATAACGGAGTATACTTGAGAATTGCTGAGAGAGTAGATTTTAAGTCTTCTCACCATCAAAAATATTAAGTATTTGAGGCCATTCATATGTTAATTAGTTTGATTAAGCCATTCCACATGTATACATATTTAAAACATCATTTTCTACACCATAAATGTGTATAATTTTTATTTATCAATTAAAAGAAGTCCATGAGGCACTCGATTCACCATTGCTGTTGCCCTGACTCCCAGACTGACTGACACGGACTCACACTCCCCTGGGATATTCACAAACACAAAGACACTCCTTGTGCAGCACATCGTCCAATATGTAGTTTAGTCTCACATTCTCCAATTGTTTCAAAATGTTCTTTAGAGCCGTTTTACTGTTTTTCTGTTTTCTATTTCAAATCCAGGAAACTATCCACGTTCATTCACTGCATTTGGCTACTTTGTCTCTATAATATTCTTTAGGGTTTAGAAAAATTCCCCCTTGGAGCTGTGTTGTTCAGCTTTGCTCTATCAGTGCACTTTCCCTCAAGTGTCAAGCTCTTTGAAGGTAAGGACCACATCTTACGCACATCATATCCACCCCAGAGTAGTGCTCTGTGTAGGGTGGCAACGCTGTGTAATGGTCAAGTTCACCAACTCTGAACTGAGAAAGGCCTGTGTTCAAATTCTGACTCTATCACTTATTGTCTAGGTGACTCTTTGAATTCACCAAACTTTGTAGACTCAGTCTCCTGATCTATAAAATGGGGCAATAACAATAACTGCTTCACATGGTTGCTGTGAGGATTACGGGAGACAACAGCATGATGCCCAGCACAAAGTAGGCGTTCCACCAGCGCTAGCTGTTAGCATTCTTATTCTAGGGGATACTGAGTACGTATCAATAGACATCACTAAAACACCAGGCAGTGTTTCAGGGCTTTACGACAGATATGCGTCTGTAGGTGGGGGGAATTATGCTGAAGAAGAGGTAGAGTGGGCTGCTAAAATGGGAAGCAGGTAAGGCAGTGCAAAGCAATTGGGCAGGAAGTGAAAAATCTTGGATTTTAGTTCACTAATCCAATGTGTGACCTTGGCCAAGTCACTTAATCTTTCTGGCATTTGGTGTTCTCCCATATAGAACTCCGTGGTTCATCTCCAATCTCCAAAAAGTTACAATTTTTTTTTTTTAACAGAGTCTTGCTCTGTTGCTCTGGGTAGAGTGCAGTGGCATCATCACAGCTCACAGCAACCTCAAACTCCTGGGCTCAAGGGATCCTCCTGTCTCAGCCTCCCGAGTAGCTGGGGCTGCAGGCGTGTGTCATCATGCCTGGCTAATTTTTCTATTTTTAGTAGAGACAGGATCTCAATGTTGCTCAGGCTGGTCTTGAGCTCCTGAGCTCAAGCAATCCTCTTGCCTTGGCCTCCCAGAATGGTAGGATTACAGGCATGAGCCACCACACCCGGCCATAATTTAGAGTTCTTGACCCCAAGATGGAAGAGCACATCTTCTTTTGGAGGCAAGGGGCAAAAATCATAGCTCAGGTGGATTCTCAAAAGCCAATAAAGGTGACAAGAGCCACCATTTATAGGACACCCCTCCTCTGCCAGGTACAGTGTTACGTCTGTCACCATTTCATTGAATCTCCACGACAACATGGCGAGGCAGCGATTAGCAAATCCTTGTGCAGGTGTGGAGCAAGGCTCAAAGAGGTCACATGAGCAAGGTCACTCAACTACTAAGTGGCAGAAACAGAATAAAAATCTAAAACTGTCTGACTCTAAAACCTCTTCTCTTACCCACCATGTCACACCACAAGGGGGTCTGAGGGCTCTGGGATGACAGCTGTCCCCTCGGGATTTTGGGTGAACCGCTGTGCGCTGCCCGCCACTGCT
>CAUYSK010095533.1:0-11518 GCA_963575035.1 Avahi laniger | reverse complement strand
TTTTGGCCTGTGACTTTGAGAAGCCCTTGTGGGCAGGCTAGGGGTCCACTATGGCCGCAGCATCATGCCTTGCTCAGCATGCATCCTTATGTTAGTCAGTTTATTAATAAACAGTAGAGACCAGCGCTGGGCTATTTGAGTGGGGGGCATTGAAAACCCTCCAGTCTCTTAGAGCTTTCAAAGGGGCTTTTGGTATGAGAGGGTGAAAAGACATGACCCCATATGTCCACAAAAAAGATTTGCATGCAAACGTTTGTAGCAGCGTGATTTGTAGTCACCAAAAAGTGGAGACAACCGCAGTCCCCTCAGCAGGTGAGAGATGGGTCAACAAAGCATGGTCCATCCCCACGATAGAATATTACTTGGTCGTGAAAAGGGATGACGCTTGACACAGGCGAGAGCAGGGGCGCGTGTGGAGAGCATTGTTTATCTGCGGCAGGTTTTCAGTGGGCTGTTCCAGCTTGAGGGTGGGATGTGTCTCGGCGTGGCCTGCAGGGTGACCTCCCTGTCTGGGTACCATCCATTTGGACCTAACCAGGAAAGGCAGATGTGACCTTGGCTCAGCCGGGGTCTCTTGGTTCTCTTCTCTAGTGCAGGGTCAGGTACACTGAGTCGGCCGCTGGTCTGCAGGGATCTGGGGTGGTGCGGGTGACAGATCCAACTTGGTCCAGTTGAGCCACAAGGCCCCTCAGGAAGGGCCAGGCAGGAGGGTCAGGGCCCTGGACGTGGGGGGTGTCCAGTCTGAGATAAGGCTTCACCCTGCTGACTGGCCAGAGGTCCCCAAGGCCACCCCCAGGTGCGATCACTCAGCATGTGGTTGTCCTTGCGGCCACGGTTCCTGACAGCAAAAGCACACGGCAGAGTCAGCAAAGGGGAAGGTCGTGTGGGGTGCATCGGGGAGGCCAGGCCCAGCTTCCAGAACCCTCTCCCCGTGGAGTCACACAGGACGCACTCCACCCCAGCGTGGAGCCGTGAGGACACACGTAGAGTGTTGTCCCCAGGGAAGCCCCTCGGCTGGGTGTCCATGGGGACTGGTCACGCGCCCCCCCGCCCCCACCCCGCCCCAGCCTGGCCTGTGCTGAGATTCCAGACCCCAGAGGAAACCAGGGGTCGGGCGCAGATCGCGGTGTTTGCAGGAGCAGTTTAGTCCCAGCCGCCCCTGCTGTCCACCAGGTGGTGGGGCCCCGTCCAGGCTCCCGGGCACCCCGAGGGCAGCCTCGCCAGCACCTTCTGGGGACACAGCGCCAGGCCTGCGCTGCCAGCTCTGCTCTGCTCAGAGACCAACTGTCCCAGTTCAGGCGGGACCGGGGGAGTTTCCGGCACTCAGGACTTTCACGCTAACTCCGGGGAAGTCCCGGGCAGACCCGGATGAGTTGGCCACCCGTGGGCAGCAGAGACAGGGCACTGACTCAGCCTCCTCCTCCTCTTCCTCCCATGGGGACCACGGAGCTCAAAAGACACAGATAAACATCTTTCGTAAACTATAAAAGTGTCATGTAAACATTGATCCTTGTTTCAATTCGGTTTTTAAACACCTGGAAAACGTATTAGGGCAACATGGTGAATCTCCAGTCAATGTCTTGCCTTCTTAAATGGAACCTCTCCGGGGTCGCCTCCGTGCGCTGTCCCCACAGTTTGGCTGGAAACGAAAAGGCAGGACTCCCCAAAATAACCTCTACCATGTCTGGTCACGGGCAGGGGACTGTCCTTCGATGCTGACCCCGCCCAACACCTGCCCGGCCACACCGACCTAAAATGCTGTGTTTCTCTTCCAGGGAGCGAAGCTTGAATTCTGAGCCTCTCGGCGCTGGGGACAGCCGCGCCTTGTGCACAGGTCAGTGCCACGATGTTTTTCTTTATCCCACATTCACAGTTGAAGCTGGCGTTCAGTCAGCTCTTTGGGACATGGGGCTGCCTTCGGGGCGGGCGCGTTGCCTTTGACGTCTGTGTGTCCGTGGCTCGTCTTACCACCAAGGGCGTGTTTCCCGCTCTCGAAGCAGGGCGTGCGACGCTGGTAAGGCGCATGGCTGTGCCCCTGCCTGTCCAGGGGTCTCCCATCCTAGGGGGTTTGCAGAAGGAGGCTTCAGCCCTCACCCCCATCCCCAATCACACGGAGGGTGACGCATTGATGGTCCCCGCCCAGGACAGAGCTGAGTCTCTGGACACTGTGCGCGTCTGAAACGCACCATGCACCCTGGCGGGATGGCAGCCTGGGGACGCTCCAGTGACCGATGGTGTTTCAGTCTGTTTGCATTGCTGTGAAGGAATGCCCGAGGCTGGGTGATGGCTAAAAACAGGCTTTATTTGATTCGCGGTTCTGCAGGCTGTGCAAGGAGTGTGGCGCCGGCACCTGCTTCCGGCGAGGGGCTCGGGGGCTGCCTCTGCTCACGGAGGAAAGCCCAGGGGTGCCAGTGGCAGGAGGGAGGCAGGCAGGGCGGGGGCGGCGCGGGAGGTGCTGGGCTTTTTAATTTAATTTTATTTGTTTGTAAATCAGCTCTCTCAGGAACTAATAGAGCAAAAATGCAATCGTTACCCCGAGAACGGCACCATGCCACTCCGGAGGGATCTGCCACTGGCTATATCATCTGGGAAGATTCTTTCGAGCAAGTTAGGCGCAGAGCTGAGACTCTAATGCTGGTGCCTTAGCTCTCCTCTGTCTGGTTGCTTCTGAAGGGTTTTGAGAGGCTTTTAAAATATATACGAGGAGGAAATCATTTAAAAATAAATTATTTGCCTTTGCTTTGTTAGTGTAAACAAGAAATACACACACACACACACACACACACACAAACGTTGGAGAAGAAGGCAGAATTCCCGGGAAAGGCAGATTTGTGGGGACAGGATGGTGAGCTGTGGTGGCCAGAGACGGGGGCCGTCCGCGTGCCCCAGGGGTCTCTCGGGGGTGATCGGATGATTCAGGACTGTGTGGCGGGGGTGGCCACATGACTGGGTGAACTTAATAAAAAATCTTTGAGTTGCACACTGCAGTTAAATTGTACGACGTGTAAACCGTACCTCGGTAAAGTTATAACATAGACATTTTAGCTCGGCCCACTAGAAATCATTGTGGTCTCATCCGTAGTAGAAATCTTTTAAACCTCGAGCAGATACTTTAGCGCTCACCTCCCTGGCAGCAGTGACAAGGCACCGTGTCATGGGCAGTAACTCCAGAGCAGACTTACTTACAAAGAAAAGGACGCGTACGCATGTAGACATGAATTAAACGACCCCAGTGTCTGTCGAGGGGTAAATGGACAAAAGAGAGCTGTCCATCCACACACTGGAGTATCACTCAGCCAGGAAAAGGGACAAGGCTCTGACACAGGCCACAGCATGGAGGGACCTCGAGGACATCGTGCTCAGTGAGAGATGCCGGACACAGAAGGACACACAGTGTGAGACTCCATTTATATGAAACGTCCAGAACAGGCAGATCCACAGAGACAGGACGTGGATTCATGGTTGCCAGGGGCTGAGGGAGAGGGTGGGGAATGACTGCTGATGGGGTTGGGGCTTCCTTTTGGGGTGATAGAATGTTCTGGAATTAGAGGTGACAGTTGCGCAACTCTTTGAACATACTAAATGCCACTGAATTGCGTATTTTCAATGGGTGGATTGTGTAGCATATGAGTTGTATCTCAATAAAGCTGATGTCTGTATATATAGAGAGCTGTTTTATGCATATAAAGCATGGATATAAAAAGCTTTCACATATATATAAAAGAATCCAAACATAAAAATATAAAAAGACATCATATTGTATGATTCCACTTATAGGAAGTTTCTAGAAAAAGCTACAGATCAGCAGTTGCCTGAGGGCCAGGGGTGGGATTGGAACAGCTTTTGGGGCTGATGACAGTGTTTTGTGATGAGATTTTGCCAATGGTTGCACAACCGTATAAATTGACACTCTTGCAACTGTGTGCACTTAAAGACGGGTGGATCTTCGGCTGTGTAACTCTTACCCCAGTGAGGCTGTTAAACAAACAAAAAAATCTCAGTTGGAAAGAGAACAGATGGTAACACCACGGTAGGAAGGCAAGGCTGAGCCCGGGAGGTGTTAAAAAATTTTAGATGGCCAGGTGCAGTGGCTCTTGCCTGTAATCCCAGCACTCTGGGAGACTGAGGTAGGAGGATCGCTTGAGGCCAGGAGTTTGAGACCAGCCTGGGCAACATAACAAGACCCCATCTCTACCAAAAAAAAATAGAAAAATTAGCTGGGCATGGTGGTGCGCACCTATAGTCTCAGCTACTCGGGAGGCTGATGCAGGAGGATCGCTTGAGCCCAGGAGTTTGAGGTTGCAGTGGCTGTGATGACACCACTGCATTCCAGCCTGGGAGACAGAGTGAGACCTTGTCTCTAAAAAAGAAAAGTTCCAGGAGCTCTCTGGGGCTGGCCACACCACAGGTGTTTGGTGTTGGGCTATTTTATTTTATTTTATTTTATTTTTACGGACTACAGGTGCCACCACGCCCAGCTAATTTTTCTATTTTTTGTAGAGATGGCGTCTCTCTATGTTGTCCATGCTGGTCTCAAACTCCTGTACTCAAGTCATCCTCCCGCCTCGGCCTCCCAGAGTGCCGGGATTACGGGCATGAGCCACCGCGCCCAGCCCGTGTTGGGCTTCTTTAAACATTCAGTCTGACAGGGAAACGCCACTGGTTGCAGAAATAACAGCGTCTTCGAGGCGAAATGCAGCAGTTCCTGGCGAGAAGCGTTGGGCTTTTTGGTCTCCCACAGGCCTCTTGGAAGGACCTTGTCTGATAGGGTCATCGTCCTCCAAGACCTGTCCCAGCAACAAGTGTCGCCCAGTGAGGGGTCTGGGAGAACAGCTCTCTGGCAGGCAGGCCTGTCGGGTGGAGGGGCTGCCCCCGAACCCCCAGAACTCGGGTTAGAGCTCCCAGATACTCACACGGAGCACTGGTGGTGGTCGGGCTCTCCTATATCTGCTGTGACAAATGACCACCAACCCAGAATGGCTCACCACACACAGTTATCATCTGACAGTTCTGCGCACAGAGGTCCAAATGGGCCTCACTGGACTGACACCAAGGTGTCATTAGGGCCAGTCCCTGCTGGGGGCTCCAGGGGAGAACCGTCTCCCATCTTTCCCAGTGTCTAGCAGCCACCTGTGTCCCTCGCCTCGGGGCCCTTCCTCCCCCTTCAGAGCCAGCAGCGCAGCGTCTTCCAGTCTCTCTGCCTCCGACCCTCCTGCCCCCTCGTGGAAGGACCCTGTGCTGATACCAGGCCCCCGGGTCATCCAGGATGACCTCCCTTCTCAACATCCTAACTTAATCCAATCTGCAGAATCTCTTTTGCCACATAGGTGACATACGTACAAATTCCGAGGATTAGGACTTGGGCGTCTCTGGGAGGCTGTTATTCCCTCTGCTGAAGTGGAACCTTCTGGAGGTGTGAGCTGAGCTGGGCTCCTCCCTGGCCAGATCCCACACATCCCCAAGATTTCAAGGAGCAAGAAGGGAGACCGTGGCGGGGGTCCACCAGGCGTGACTCTGGCCATCTTGGGGCCGGGTCTCTCAGGACTGTGACCGCAGGGATCAGCTGCCCAGACCCGGGTCCCTTCTTCTTAGACTACCCCCGGGGTCAGGGGGCGCCTGCCGATGGCTGGGGTACCTGTCCCTAACTTCCTAGTATTAATTCCCATCATTAATAACTTCCGTAATTTCATAGTATCAGGCAGGTCACTTTATACATAGCAACTTGACCTGAAGCTGTTTCATCCCTGGCGAGATCAAAACTCTCTTCGTGGTTGGTCTGGGTTTGGTGTCTTGCCCTGCGAGGGGAGCGGTCTGGGCAAGGTGAGAGCTCTGAGCGAACCCACACAAATAAGCCAGCGTTGTGCCCGGAGTGGGCCTGGCTGTGGCTCACCCGCCAGGCTAGGTCAGGACAGGCTGCTACGCTGCTATAACTCAGGCTTCGAGTTTATAATTCTGTCACAAAGCCGCTGCCCCCAGGCACAGAGTTCGTCTTCCAAGTTGGGCAGCTCCTTCCCTCTCCGGCTTGCCTGCTCAGGGCTTGAAACTACAGCCCCAGGGCCACATGGGGGACAGGGCAGTTTTGAGGCAGCAGCCTGGTTCTTTGGTCACTGTCTTCAAGGGGAGCCAGGGGCCCCGGAGGGTGGCATTCCAGCACCGCCTGCCCCTGGCCCAGACCTTCCTCCCAGGTCTTCAGGCAAGAGCTGGCCCCTGCCAAGTGAGTTGGGCTGAGGAAGGAGGTCCCAGCCCCAGCGAGATGCGTCGGGACAGAGTCGCAAGAGACAGACCATCTGCAAAGCCAGAAAGCAAGTTAGCAGCAAAGCTGGGACCAGAGTCCTGGTCTCTTTGGGCTTGTTTGTGCTCAGCCTGGTGCAAAACAGATCTCAGCATTTAACTTTGTTGGGCAGGACACGCGTGGGGTGCGTGTGCGTGCGTGTGTGCACCGTGCGTGAGAAACGAGGGGGCTCTGCCCATCCCATCTTCAAAGTCAAAGTCAGACAGACTTCTTGTTAAAAAAAAAAAAAAATTAAAATGAACGAAGAAAAGTACAAAGAGGAACGCCAAGCCCTCCCCCGCCCAGCCCGACAGTGACAGCTGTCCCCTTCCCGGGGAGCATGTCCTGGGATCTGTTTGCGAATTACGTCCACACGTACGATTCTAGGTGAATAGGATTTTGTTCTTCAAGGTGCTCATTTTGATCAATGGGCCTCTTGTCGATGAGCCTAGATTTCCGTCATCGTTAACGCTTGCTTAGTGCTCCATGTCACAAGGCGTGGCCATTTATTTCCTTTTAAATGATTTTGTAATTTATTTAAGCGATTCTCCCTTGATGGGCGCTGGGGTGTTTCTCTCTCTTTCGCTCTCTCTCTCTCCTTTCTCCCTCCCCTCTTTCTTTCTTCTCCCCACCTTCGTAAACCCCTGGATGGCCGTGGTTTCCTGTAAACCCCTGTAAGTAGACCCGCTGTGCTCTGTGCGCGCATGCGTGCATGTGTGATTGACTTTTTGACATTGGACTACGATGACCTCCAGAAATACCCCGTTTCCCACCAGGAACGCCCATTTCTCCACCCTCCCAGCTACAGTTTTTAAATCTTTGCCAACCTGACAAGTGAGAACAGCTCCTCTCTGTTTTGTTTGGGTTTCCTGGGCCGCGGGTACAAGCACCCCGCCCTCTCAGGTGTCTCTCGGGAGCATCGCTCAATGTGTTCTCTGCTGACCTCTCTGCTCAGGTCTCTGTCTCTCCTCGCTTTGTTTGAAGTCTTTATATAGGTTTGTTTGAACTCTGCAAATATTTTTCCGAGCGTGTCTTTCGACTTTGCTTACAGTGGCTTTTGCCACATAGGATTTTCAGTGTTTTTCATACATCAGTGTTTGCCTTTGTTTTGTGTGGCACTCTTCCAGAGTTTAAGATTATATTTAAAAAGAATTATCTGTATTTTGTACTAGCTTCATGTGCTGCACTTAAATCTTGTACCGTCTGAAATTTAACTTTGTTAGTGGGTCTCACAGGGGTGGGTGATTCTGCCCCTCCACCTGCACCCAGGTGACCCTGGGCGGTGTCTGGGGACATTTGTGGTTGTCACAGCTGGGGAGGGGGGTGCTCCTGGTATGGAGTGGGTGGGGGCTGGGGACCCTGCTCAGTGCCCTGCAGTACCCAGGACAGCCCCAGTGTCCACAGCGCTGTGGTGGCAGTCCCTGTCCCAACATAAGCATGTGTCTGTCCTCTTTGCTCACTGTGTATAGTACAAAAGAACTCTGTGACCTCCAAATCAAAGTGTGCGTTTTTCTGATAGCCCTTTGTTCTCCCTGGGAGTTTTTGAACATTTCTGCTGAGAGCATTACCAGAGCCTTTTATCTCGAGCGGCCCTCGTGTGGGGAGCAAACTCCAACCCCAGCCTGCGCACCTCTTCCCCCCGGCTGGTTACTGGCTTTCGGCCTGTCCTGGGCATGTTGAAATGCACATTATTATCAGTTTTTCTCTGTGGACAAGTTGTTCCTCTGAAAGAACTGCCAAGATATACTGTCGAAACCTTAAAATGTTCTGCTCACAGAAGGTCACAGGCTGCCGCTGCTCCCTTCCCCACAAAAAACCTGTACGGTAGACATGTAATTAGGGGGTGCCACGCTGAACCCCCGGGGGCCTCTGCCATGGCCTCCAGTGCCTCAAACCCTTCCTTGCACCCTGCTGCCACTGAGTCTGCAGCTGGGGACACGTGGTGCTTCCCAAGGTGGCGGGGAGCTCAGACACGACCTTGACCCTTTACAGCAGAGGTCACCTGAGATCATCCTGCCCCCGCAAAGGACACTGGGCCATGTTTGGGGACATTTGTAGTTGTCATGATTAGGGGGTGCCCCTGGCATGGGGTGGGTGGAGGCAGGGATGCTGCCCAGCACCCTGCAGTGCCCAGGACGGCCTCCCACAGAGAACGATCCGGACAAGTGTCCACAGTGCATGGGGGGGGAGGGAGACTCTGAGTTATTAATACTTACTTGGGGACAAAAACTGAGTCCATTCCCTGCTCATGCCGAACATCAGAGGAAACCCCCAACAGGGAAGACGGTATAGACTAGGGGACCCCCCAACCCCTGGGACTCCCTTCTTCCCTCCCTCCCCACTCAGGTGTGGATTTAAACCTGTGCAGCCTCCTAGGACCTCAGCAGGGCGGGGATTGTAGGACACAGAGTCTCTTGGGGCCTGTGGAATCCCTCACCCAGGGGGTCTCAGCTGGGGGCACTTTTGTCCCCAAGACATTTTTGGGTGTCTGGATTGATGGGTGCTCCTGTGTGGAGACCAGGGACACAGCTCAGTGTCCTACCACGCGGGGGAGGGCTTAGCCCCGAATGCCCACAGTGCTCAGGGGTGACCCTGGTGCCTGAGAACCTTGCCTCAGGGATGCGTCAAGATCATGCTGTCTGTTCCCTGCCTGACCAACTTACTGTGGTTCCCGCTCAAGCCCAGTAAACAAACCCACTCTTCGGAGCCCTGCAGGTCAAGGCCCGTCACAGACGTCCTCTCAGTTAGGCCTTCAGGGTCGGTGACCGTCACCACCCGATTTTCCCAAGCTCAAGCTGGACACCGGGAGAGGCTCCAGTGCGCGAGGACTGGGCAGGGGACCACTCCGCAGGGCAGCCGCAGCGCGGGTGTGTGTCCGTTGCTAAGCAACCGCTCGCACAGTCAGCCTCCCACAGATCGAGGGATGCTGCAAACACGGTCACCGCGGAGTCATCCGACCTCGGCCGCCTTTGACTCAAAACACACACGGGGGTGACACTCACGCATGATGAGAAGTCAGGGGACGGGGGAGCCAAGTGGGGGCCAGAGGGGGCCTCATGGGCGGTGGGCCTAAGGGGTCGCCACGTCCCCCAGGGTCCTTTCTCAGCTCTGCCAACCGGCCCCCGAGATGATTCTACCTGGCCGTGGACACTGATGGTGTGGGCGCTGGGACTCTTTTTCTTTCCCCGTGCTTCATCCATTTAGTCAACAGACACCTGTGTACATGTGTGTGTGAGTGTGCACATGTATGTACACGTGTATGTTTGCATGTGGGGAGTTTATGCGTGTTTGTGCGGGTGCCTGTGTATGTGTGTATCTGTATGTGAATGTGTGTATGAGTGTGTACACGTGTACATGTGTATGTGTGGGGGGAGCGTATGCATCTTTGTGTTGTATACGTGTGTATATGTGTTTGTGCATTCATATGTATGTCAGTGTGTTATGTGAGTGTGCATGTGTGTGGGTGTATGTTTGTGTGGGAGTGTATACATGTCTTGTGGGGGCTCATGTACACGTATGTATATGTATTTGTGTGTGCGGGTGTACATGTGTGGGGAGTGTATGCATGTTTGTGTGGGCGCTCGTGTACATGTGTGCATCTGTGTGCATGTGTCTGTGTATGCTTGTGTATGCATCTGTGCTGTGACTATGTCTGGGTCTGTGTGTTTCAATGTTGAACTCTGCAATCACCCAGAATTGGTTTCAGCCCAGCCCACAGCATAAGCCGGGGATCTAAATTTAATTTCTTTTCCAAGCACTTACCCAGCTTTCCTGACACTGCTGATTAAAGATCCCCCTTTCCCCAGCGAGCGGCAGCCTCTCACACGTCCAGGGGAGCTTCTGCCAGGACCTCTGCCCCCACCCATCCGCCTCCCCCGCGCTGTCCCAGGGAAGCAGCAGCTCTAGCCCTGTTGGCCCTAAAGAAAGCAAACAGAGTGGCCGGCAGGGGGTGCCATGTGGCAGAGCCCCAAGCGTGGCCTCTAGGAGCTGAGAGCACCCCCTATCCAACACCCACAGGAAACAGGGACCTCTTTCCTACAGCTGCAAGGAAACAGATTCTGCAGGAACCTCAAGGAACTTGGAAGAGGACCCTAAATTCCAGTGAGGACTCAGCCAGCCAGTACTGATTTGATTCCAGGCTCACAAGACTGAGTTGAGGACCCTGGAAGCCGTGCCCGACCCCTGACACGCAGAAACTGCGAAATGACAAAGGGGTGTCGTTTTAAACTGCGAAGTCTGTGGCAATTTGTTACGTGGCAGTAGCTGACTAATACACCCACTATGTTGCAGTGGAGCTAATTGTCTCCATTTCACAGATGACAAGAACAGTAGCGAAGAGAAGCTAAGGACCATGCCCAGGGCTACATGGCAACTGTTTTGTGATTGTCACCCGGGGCCAGACTGTCAGCTCTTTAAGAGCAGGGATTGGTCCAAGTGTCCGAGAGATGTTTATCGAGTGAGTGAAAGAAGGAAGGAATGAAGGACCTGGGACGTAGACTCACCTGACCTGCACACAGGTGAGTCTGTGACCAGGACCAGTGACACCATGGGACAGTGAGTGAAACCTCCAGAACATAACTGTCGTGGCCCCGGAAGGAGTAACCATCACATGCAGCTCCCGGACTGAGTCAGTTGCCGGAGCTGAGGTCTGAGCTAATTAGCCTCCCGGAATGTGACATGCTGTTCCCTGGCTCCCTGACTAATACTGTGTCTGATTCAGAGCTTTGCTCTGAAACAGGATCCGCACTTTTCACTGTCTTCTTCACGATCACTTGATTCATCGGCTCGGAAGGGACGGCAGTTGTGGCAGGCAGGTCTGTGTTTCAGCCCAGGAAACGGGATATTTCCAAGGAGTAGGGAGGAGAAATTTGAAATCAGCATGATTTTAACAATGATTTCTCCAGTACTTCCCACCTTTAAGGCACTGTAGCACTTTTCGCCATGATTTTAAGGTGATTTGTTTCATGGACTCTGAGCCCTGGAGGGTTTTGGCCGGCAAACGTGTGCTGAGGCCCTGCTCTCTGGATATTTCGGCATCGTTGGAAGGATCGTTTGTTGGATCCAGTTTTCCTTAGATGCTGAGACTGCAGGTGCTCTGTCAGTCCTTTGTTTGAGTTGATGACCCTGAGAGATGAGAGGTGCGCATTTTCGTGAGAGGTGAAAAGTGCGATCCTGTGTAATGACAGGCAAGCCTTGAGCCAGTCACCCTCTGTCCCACGTGAGACAGGAACCCGGGAGCGGCTGGCA
>CAUYSK010095532.1:0-53334 GCA_963575035.1 Avahi laniger | reverse complement strand
GATGTCTGTAAGCAATATTTACTGACAGGGAACTGATATTTCCACATCCTAATTCTTCTTTAATTGAACTTTAAAATGAAAATGATTAGTTGCCACAGGTAAAGTTGCTAGTGTAAAAACGGCTATATAGTAAGCATTAATCTCTAGATTTCTCCTATAATGTAGGAAGAGTTAAAATGTGTACATAATACATAATAACTATTTAAGTATGACCAAGAGTGAGGAATAAAATTATATGGAAGAGAAGAGTACTTCTTTCCTTGCTACCTGACTTGGGAGATCATGAAGGCAGCCTGACAGCTTCACAGATAATGCATGGCGTGGTACAGTACTGAGAGATAATGACCTATATGTGAGGGAAAATACAGACTGTACCAACTCAGAAAAACTTCCTTGAGAGTCATCTTCATTCATAGATAGTTTGTTCTACCCAGATGTCTGGAGAGTCAGCAAATGGTGGCTATAAACCAATTCTAAGGTGTTTTATTCTGTTAGTCTTGATGTTGGCCTTCTGTATTCTGATAAGTACCAGAGCATTGTTGGCATTACAGAAACCCGATATATGTATATATTTTTTAAACTTCTCTTGCTCCCTTTTAGTGTTGGGTAAGGGGTTTTCTTTCAGTATTTCAATATTTCAGTTATAGTACATAAGTCCATGTGTCTTTTTAACACCTTAGCTATCATGAGACTAGAACTTTGCATCTTGTGTTTCAAAGGGGAAGTGTGAAACATGAAGAAAAACAGTATGAAGCCTAAGTTCAAGATATTACATAGGGAACCCCCTGGGATAAAAGTAAGGTCATATCAAGAATGTAGTTTTCCTGGCTATAAATTTATTATCTTGATAATATAATGCATTTAAGAGTCTACCTTGCTTGGGTAGCAAAACTTACAATAAAACTGAGTACTTTCTTAAAACAGCCTTGGAAGAAAGAAAAATGTTTTACATTTTATTTTAAACATCTTCTTAATAAGGTATTGTCCAAAATCTCTCTTGCCCATGAGCTAGCAATTCTAATTGCTATGTCAAGGGTAATTAATTTTATATGCTCTCAAAGCCACTCTAATCCTTCCAACTCCGGATTGCAAAACTCGGCAGAACAGTGGCCTTCCACTTCACTATGAAGCACGTTTTCCAGCCTGCTGAGTACTTAAGCATCTTGGTACATTACGTTTCTATCTGTTTGAATTGGTCAGGAAGAAACTAGCAGGATTATTGTCCAACACATCACATTCTGTTACTATGAGCAAGGAAAAATAGTCATTTTGATCCTAGAAAATCCAAGAACTCTTACATCAGCAGCATATTGGGTATTTTATTCTTTGATAAGATTATTTTGCTGAAGAATAAACAGATAAAGGCTCATAAGCATACATTGTTGGATCAATTATAAAGTAGTTGCAGTGGATGTTCGATTTCCATATCAGTTTTAATGAAGTAAACTAATGTTTACCTGACACTTGGGAGAGGAAAAGCTCTCCTGTGTGATTAAAATAATATTTGATTCGCAATATTCAATGTATGTGAGTGAATTATTATAATTACTATTGCTGCCACTACATTGTTAGTGGTAGTAAGTGGCCCTGCCCTGATAAAGTAGCAAAAAGTATTAACTATTAAATTACTAGTAAAGTGAACTTCTCTCAGGACTACAGGAAAAAATTTTGCAATATTCTAGGTAGCTAAGTGTCACAAATTAGGCTCTTGGGAAGTTGACCTGTGGTCATTACAACCTGGTTTTCCTTGTATTCCAAAGCGATGTTGTGTTTCCTGGCAACAAGATGCAGATAACGGCATGTTGAGCCTTGCTGAGAGATTCACAAACAAGCTGGAGCAGTCCGGGTTCACATGGTTACCACATTATTTGGCTAAAGCTATTAATCTCTGTGGTCAGGCCTGTAAAGCTGGTCTATCTGTTCAGATTGCATATAATCAGGAAGTGTGTGTTCAGCTGTGTATATGTCCAAGTCAGACCTGGCAGTCTTTGGATTCAGGAATGATGAATGACAGTTGTTTATCCCAGTGTTTTCATTAGTTTATATGACTTGGTAAATCATTATATTCCATACCCATAACATCTTCATTGTGTGCAACTTGGAGAAAGTTCATAGTTCTGGGTCCGTAGGAGAGACAAAAGCATAGCTTCAAGCTGTGCAGATGCAGTTCTTTATTTTGCTTTGCAAGTGTGTTGGATTTACCAACTAAATCTAAATTAGATGTGTTCATTTCGTTCTCAGGAATGGAATTGGAAAGGAAGTTGAGCTAGATAAGTTCACAGGTCCTTTCCAACTTTTTAGTCATGATGCTTAGACACTAAAAACATTTAAAAAGGATTTCAATAATAAATGCTTACTTGGTTTATGGTAATGAAATTATGATATAATCCTGCTTTCCTTTCTCATTCTGCTTTTGTACATCTGTAAATGTTTATTGCCAATGTCCACTGTATGCGAGTTGTGTGTGTGAACTCCCCAGATACAGATACTGAGGCTTCTTTTCTGTACATGGGATGGGCCTTGGAGAATTTCCAAATTCCAAATATGCAGTTGAGAAAACAACATTGAATGTTGTGTTTTTGATTAAAAAAACACCGTCTCTAACATTAGGCACTCATCCTTAGTAGATAATGATATTGGATAGCAGAACTAAGCAGTTTTAAAAGAGCCTCGCTCACTGTGTGGAATACTGTTGTGGAGGTTGTGCAAATCTCTCTTTAGCATCCAAAATCACCATTGGTTTCACATTACATTCATTTTAAAGTGTGCCAGAATAGTCTTCTATTTATTGCCACCCATCAAGAAAGGACACTCTGCAAACCTTATTTTGGAGGTTACTACAGATGAAAATATGATTGATGATTATTTCTAATTCTGAATGTATCGAAAGAGGGTAGAGTTGAAAAAGAAAATTCCAAACCCTGAATCTATGGTTAATTTTTTTCCAGTGGACGGTGTTCTTTCCTTTACTTTTGGAATTAATCTTTATTGATAAAAAAGGGAGTTTTATTTGCTTAAGATTGAAGCCTAGAGTATTGTCATAGTCTTAGTTGCTGAGTGATTTTGATTACCAATTGCTGTAAGAAGTCTTTTTAAATTTGTCCAAGGGACAATACCATTAGATGACTTCACAGAAACTCTTGTGTAAGAAGGCAAGGAGAAATGCATATTCATGATAATAAAAAGCGTATAGTGTTATATTCTATATGACTTGCAGAGTGAATTATCTTAACTAGAACAAGCTCCTGACTGAACTCTACTGGAATAGTTAAATTAGCCAAGTTAACTCTGGCTTGCACAGCTGTGATGATGTATGAACTAACTCATTATGTGTTATTGATAACACTGGAGAGAGGAGAATAGCTGAAACTTACTATGCCTTGTGACTTCTTGGTATTTCTTGAATATACACAGCTGGATGAGTTTGAATTTATTTAAAAATTTCCTGCCTAAGAGAAAGAGAGAGCTCCATAAGCAAGAACTGTGTTTGAAGTGACTTTTAAAATGTGTGCCTTGTGCTTTAGGATAAAGCAATCCAATGAATTATTTTTTTTTGGTACTTCTTTATGCTGCCATTTACATATGAAATAAAACTAATTGGCTTCTATCTATACTAATCCAGAGAAGTTACTGGGTCTGTGTAGAGCTATCATGGGACTCAATGGCAATCATTCATTTATTCTCTTTCTGGGTTTTTATCAATAAACAGAATAGACTTTTTGAAGCATCTGTCACCTGGCTTCAGGTTGAGGTCAGTCTTTTCCTGTTGTATTTATGGTAATGAAAGTGAACCTTGCCAAAAAGCACAGATTTATATGTTTTAAATTAAACAGTTGGAGGAAATAGCTTATAAGGTTATCTGGCAATCTCTAAGAATAATTGCATTATACATTATGTCTTTTATCATTGAATTGGAAACAAAACTCTTTTTATTATAAATAAGAAAAAATACAGGTTGAGTATTATCCAAAGTGTTTTTAGGACTAGAAGTATTTCAGATTTCAAGTTTTTTTTCAGATTTTGTAATATTTGAATTATACCAGTTAAACCTCCAAAAAACAAAATCTGAAATGCTCCAAGGAACATTTCCTTTGAGCATCATCTCGGTGCTCAAAAAGTTTCGGATTTTGGAACATTTTGGATTTTCAGATTTAGGGATGCCCAACCTGTAGTCATAACTCCATTCAGCATTTAAAACTTCTGCACATAATGGGCAGGATAACTCTGCTGTGTCCCTGTAAATCTATTTCCTATTTTTGCACTAGAATTTTTAGATTCTAGTTTTACAGTCTTCCAAAAAGCAAAGGTAAATTTCATAAATTCTTCTGTGTATTTTTAATATGATCAGTGAGTCTCAGTTTTATTCTGGGTTTTGGGGCCATTTCTAAAGGATAAAGCAGTATGTAGACCATTCAAGCATTGACTGACTACTCAAGGAATGCTACTAAAATCCAGCTTTCGGAGATTATGACTGTTTTGCTATGGCCTTTTTTATTTCTTATCCCCCAATTTGATGATGATTCTGGATTACATTTAAATGAGGACCTCAGGTCCTCTTAACCGAGGTCAGCAACCTTTAATAATTACTATTCTCCTATTTGTGAGCTGTGGTTACCTTTTTGTGGAAGGAAACCTGAGTACATGTGTATATCATTTTTGCAAAGGAAAAAACATATATTTTGAATTGCAAGATGATTATTCTGACACAACTTTCTGTAAGGCTGATTCAAACTGAACACTAAGTGAAAGAAACTTTGTAAAAGTAGTAGAGTTTCTCTTTTGTAAGTCTGGGAGTCTTAAGATAACGTGAGTGTGATTGATTTTGTTTCTTTGAAAGACACCAGAGTGCTGAAGGTTGAGCCATTTTGTTCCTTTCTGGGTTTAAAATTGTTATGTACTAGCCTGAGATCTTGGGTTGAACTCTACTTTGTAGCACCATAACCACAAACTATACAAAAAAAATAAAATACTTCTGAAGTTCACCATTTCTAGGAGCAAACAAGCCATATTTTAGATGTGAAGGAATTTCTTCAGTAAAACTAAGTATTGCTTATTTTTATATTTATGTATTATTCATGGCTGTGCTTTCTAGTGACCAGGAATTACACTGCACAAAAACTCACCCCTATTTAAAATTTCCCCCTGCAAGTGTTAAACTTAATCTAGCCCAGTTTGACACATGAACTGAAAGCCTCAAATTTTTAATATAGATAATTTCTTGTTAATTGGGGAATTTGAAATTACAAGTGGCAGATTCTGAAATACATTTTGAAATTTTTGAAAATTAAGGATTTTACGTAAATTCCACTTATTCAACTTGGTGTCTTGTAAAGATTTATATTCAATCTGTGCAAAAACAGAATTGTAGACTTGAGGTAAATATAACCAGTTCTGGTCAGAGACTCAAATTTTACAAGTTGATATTAATAAACTTTTAACTGTCATGTATTAAACTTCCAATTTTCCTCGCTGACCTACCCAGTTACTGTTGCTAAGACAAGCATTAAAAGAGCGTTAACTAAGCATTCCTATTTGCGGTTTCCACACAACCGTATGTGTCTGTCTCCTTGATCTTTGTCTGTGGTGTTTACTTATTGGTAACAACCACTTGACCAGTAAAGAACTTTTGCTCGGTCATCACAATAAAAGAATAAGCACTTACAGGAGTGAGAATGCTAGAGTGAGTGTTCGCTTTCACGTTCTACAGAAACCAGTGGTATATGTACCACAAAAAATTGTGTAAGGAATGTATTAGAATCTCCCATGACTAAGTTGTCTGAAAGAGTTCAGTAAATTTGTATTCTTTATGCAAATGGAAGTCTTGTTTTGGTTCTGTTGCTTCTGAGCATAAGGAAGGATTTGCGAATAGTCTTATGTTGAAACATAGCACTTCTCGTAATGATTGGAAAATGTTTAATTTAGGCTACACTTACAGGAATTTCTAGTATATTAGCTTTTTTATTTTTGGATTAATTAATGGTTTCTTAAACTCTCCCTTCTCACTTGATGTGTAGCCACAGAGTTTGGGGGACCATCTTTGGTCTAAATATTTACCAGCACTGAATAGTCAGTGAAAAATGGCATGGGTTGGGGCGGAAGGGTGAACTTTGCTTTCAGTAGTGCGTTTGCTTTCAGAATCTTGGCTACACCCTGTGATCTTCACAGTTCCTGCAACTGATCAGGGCGTAGAGAGGGCAAACTGCACAAAATACTCTAAATAATTTCCTGCTGTGGTTGGTCTTTGGTTTCTGACTGTCACCTGGCTTAGTTCTTTCATTTCCAGACATTTAGAGAGTAAAAATAAGCACAAGAGAAATACTAGGTTTGCCTTCCAGGGTTTACTCACCCATCCTAATGAAAGAAAGACATCCTTGAATCTGGGTAGAGTATGTGAAACAGAAGGAAATTTGCTTGCTTGCTTTCTGACATTTGGATTATCCCAATGCTGCCAGACATCAGAAACATTGTGTAAAATGTTCTATAATTAATTTGTTACTAAAAAATAATTTAGACTGTCTTAACTAATTGATAAAATAGAATCTAACAGAGAAACTTGGCTTTGTAGAATCCATCTCCCCCAGAAAAAGTTACTGATTTAAGACTGTTGATAGATTTTGTGATCACAGTTTACAAAATTTAGACAATAAAAAACTTTTAATATCTTTTCTGTAGAAAATCTTTTTTCCAGAAATTTGTTTAAAGAACTATCAGGTTGATGAATTCTCTGTGTAGTTTGTATGCATTCAAATCTCTAGTCTGCTTGAAAGCTGCTTACTCATCTCTGGATTCTTAACACCAAATACATCATAAGCCACCAATGAGTATATTTCTAATTCTTTTATAGTTACTTCATTTGGACTAATTGGAAGAAAGGCCAAGGCTAAATAAAAGAAAATGGCTGAATAAAAACCTTTTTAAGGGAATCATTTATAATTTAAAAGTCAAAACAGCAATGAAGCTAATAGATTATATCTTACTAAGGATTATTAGAGAGTATTTTTATGATAATTATTTATAATTAATATTTCATTTATGTATAAATGAGTCCTGAATTGTTTGAAGTTATTTGAAAGCAACTTATTTTTAGGTAATTTTAAGATTTACATATATGTATTGACTTTATGTAGAAAAGTTTTGTAAACAAATTTATCCCTCTTTAAATGCTGCCAAGTTTGTATCCAAAAAATTGAATTAACCAGTATTCATGCCTTGACTACATGGCAGACATTTTTTATTGTCTACTTTGAGGTAAGATAGAAACCTCAGTTTTAAAAATATCTCACTCAGCAGAGGGATATTTACTCATCTTCATAAAAATCAGTAATTGCATAATTTAAGGCAGTATATAAGGTATGCTACACAATTTTTAAAAACTGGTCGGTGCTTTCTATCTCAGCTGTTCTCATAAAAATTAAGTTTCAATTCCTTATCAGGCCATGATTGAGAAGTAGGTCTCACTTATAGTTACCTTCTGCGAGTCTCAGGACATGTGACTGAACTTGGATCAAAGTTAAGGCAGTGTGACATTTTTGGTACCTTCAGGGTGCAAAATGTAACCCCATGCCTCCGTAAATAGATAACAGTGAGATCTTCTGGTCTCATAAGTATAGTTTTTATTTATGAAAGATTTTAGACTTATCTACATCTTACTAGGAAGTTTTATTGTGTTTTTTTGCTTTGATCTGTAGTGTATAATAAAAAACAAAAAATGTCAGCATAACAATATTTTAGTAGATTCTTTTCCTTAAGTGAATATTATAATTTGCTTTTAGTGGTTGCATTGGGGCAGAGAACTTCAACATGTGGTATTATTTTTTAGGGGTTTAGCAAACATGTAGATGTATTCAAATGGCCATGTCTTAGTATCAAAACTTTTTGAGAATAAGCTGTGGTACGGGTTTGTTTAGTTCCCCACAAACTTTTGGAGAATATACAATTAAAAAAGCTTAAAAATGGTATCTTTTCATTCAGACAACTTACCTGCCACCCTTTCCTCTCTTTGTCATTTTACCATGTTCAGTTATAGAATGACTTTAAGACCACAGATTAGATGTCTGATAATTTGTAAATCAGACATGGAGTTTGGCACACAGTTAAACATGATTTCAGCAGCGTCCCTCTGACTAACTTTCTGCCTTCTCAGAAATTCACATTTTTCCAAGATGTTTAAGGAGAGACCAAGGGAAGAACACACATAGAATTTTGCCTGATGATCACTTTTGAAAGAGTTGATCCCAAGAAATGCATTGTGTCTTAAAATGGGGAACATTTTTACCTACCCAAAAGTCTTTTGAAGTATTTGGAACCATTAGATAAGTCCATGATCCAAGTTTTATATTGATAGTTTTACAGAGTGATCTAAACCTCAGTAATCCTGCCTTGATTAGGTCAGGATCTCTTTAGAGGTGGGCAGATTTAATTTAGTGTCAACATTTGGTTCTTAGTCTGTGCATAACTACTGAGCACCATATGCATAATAATGTAAACTCTCAATTTTGATATGTGGGTATATCTGTGTCTATAGCTACTTCTGGATACAAAGCGAAAAATCAGTTGTTACCATGACTGATGTCATAGTCTAGAAATTAAGTATAGCATTTTAACTTCTGGTGAATATTAAAAGATGTTGCTTTGATAGTAAGTGTTTATAAATAAGTTTTGTTGCCTGCTCCAACAGTTCTATGCTATTTACTTGAGGCAGTGTTAGCACAAATCTTAATTAGGAACAGAATAAATGACAGTTACTGTGCTGCTAAAACAGAAAATTACTAGTATATAGTTCTCTAAAGTTTAATAACTACACTACTTTCACAAAATAATGTTGGTGTTGTGTATGCCATGGCTTTGATTCTCATCACCTTGTAACATATTTGAAGGGATATAAGCTGCCAGATATTCAGCATTGCTGAATGAGTTCCTGGAAACATCAAAGCCAGGTATCAAAAGCCGACTATATTTTGTGTGCCTGTGAAATTTCTTTAGCAATAGCAAACATATCCCATCTGTCATGCCTGTCTCAAGCCAGTAGCAGAAGAGCCCAATTACTCTCCCAAATGCATTTAATCTTTATCTTTCTATCATTATGATCATCACTTTGGGAGTTATTTTTCACTTTACATCATAATAATAAAATAAGAGAGCCTACTAATTTTGTGTGGTTTGTCTAGACAATTAGGGTTGGTGTTAATTAGTTTTGAGGTCACAGGTTTATCCTTGCAGAAACCAGTTAACTCTTAGAGGCAGGAAGCCAAGATTCCAAAGTATATCTGATCTGGTTAAAACTGTACAGAGTAGGGTTCAGAAAACTTGAATTGACTTTGCTAAAGTCTGAGTTTCTATTTTATTTACATCCTCTTTCCACTTAAAAATGTTCCACCTCTTACAATTTCTGTCTCTTTAATGGCACCATGATCCAATCACCCAGATCAAAAACATGGGACATATCCTGGACTCTTGCTACTTTCTTCTGATCCTCACACATAATCATCCTTCATGCAATTAAATTCTAACTCTTAAATACCTCTCAAATCATCCCTACTTTGCTTCCTTAGTCCTTTGTCATCATTTGTCTTGTGCAGTTATATTAGCTGTAGATGGTTAATCATAGAATAATAAATATTGATAAATATGCTAATAAATATTTAGCAAGTGAATGCTTGTCTCTACCTCTCCCCTACCTTTCCCCACCCTCCTCTGCCCAAAATAAATAAGTAAATTATTCTTCTATACTATACATGTACTATTGAAGTGACCTTTATAGAGGCAAGTCTGGACCTTGTTGAAAATCCACTGATGATTCTTACTGCCCTACTGCAGAGTCAAGTCCTCACCTCTTAACTCAGCATACAAAGCACTTCATTATCTGGCCCCAGCCAGCCTATCCAGTCCAGTCTTATCCCTTATCATCTCTCATAGACACATACACCCTGACTTCCCACATAAACCACATGTGCTTCTTGCACACTCTCCTCGTGCCTTGCTTGTTTAGCTTCTACACATGCAGTCAGTCTGCATGTGGTGTCTTGCCTCCTGTTGTCTGCCTGGTGGCTGACTGGACTTGGCTCACATTTCATCCACTCTGGGACACCTCCCTTGACCACTTTTCCTGACACCTTTCCCAGCAGAGGTAGGCCATCTGCTTCTGAGTTGTTCCCAGACCACCTGTGTGCCACATTTCAAACTGCCACAAGGTTTACTGT
Organism: Avahi laniger; assembly: GCA_963575035.1. NCBI lineage: Eukaryota > Metazoa > Chordata > Mammalia > Primates > Indriidae > Avahi > Avahi laniger. Next base: position 43,135 of record CAUYSK010095532.1, on the reverse strand, counting down.
CCCCAGTAGATTGGTTCTCTGTGTCATTTTGTCTTTTTCATGTTCTTATCCCCAAAGCAGAACCCAATACCTAATCAATGTGCCTACTTAAGATTACTTTTCCCTTTTTCGTCACATTTCCTTCTTGGTTTCTAACCTTTTATAGTAGAGAAATTGCCTAAAATGGTTGTGCTCTTTACTAAGCTCCCAAATACATAAACTGAAAAGCTATTTATCTGAGAAAGAAATCATGTTCTTACTAATTTCTATTTCATTTAGCATCTGTTTCTATGTTAGTTTTGATTTTCATTCCAGCTCTTTATTGCTCATGCCGTAGTTCTTTTTTACTTTTTTTTTAGTACCCGAAATATACTAAGATAATAGTAAGTTTATAATATAGAGGAAATGATGTGTAGGGCATATTTTCTGACTTAGTGTGGGTGTTGGTGCTCTATGCATTGCTAATATGTGTCAGAAAATGTTGCCTTAATTGGTATGTATAGATACTTGTTAAGAAGAGAACCATTGTTGTAAAGCATCTAAATTATGAGAATGGGTGTCCTTTTCAGAATTTTAAATTAGTTTTGTATCTGGATTCTTACACTGGTATGTATGGTGTTGTGTTTGTTTGCAAAATGTGAAGCAGAATTGTTAATATTTCAGCAGTTATAGTTCATTCTTTATAGCAAAAGTAGGCAACTTGTTCACAAGTTTTTTATTTTTCTGGCTTATGATAAGATATAAGGTTATATCTTTGATAAGACAATACTGACGGATCTAGCTATGTTTAGCAAAATATAAATCCTGAAACACAGTGGCTATCTCTCATACTTCTTTCTGGCCATCCCTCAGTAGAGATGCCCTTAGGCCAGATAGGGTTCTCATCCACAAGGATTATAGTACTCTACTTTTACAAAGATACTCCTCCCTCCCCCAAAGTCCCAAGTCTCTAGCACTGTCTCTCTTGCTCAATTTTTACACATCTAGTATTTACTACTTTGACTTTCTATCCTCATCTGGTCAATACTCTAAATTCCTACCCTTATACCTTTAGGCTCTGAGACCCTGATTTACATCCTTAGCTCATGGCCTGACATCTGTCACATTGCTTGTTAGCCCCTGGTTCACATTTCCTCATCTTTCATATACCCCTGTTTTGAAGGTCTCCTTTTCCAACTACTTGTACTGCCTTCTGTCTCCACCCTTCTTGTAGAAGCAAAGTGTTGGAGACCTCTTTTTCCTTTTTCTTACATACACTCTTTACTGATATTTCCTATTATTTAAACTCCTAAAATTCTTTCTCTTACAAAAAGCTATCTTGGCTTGATAAAATAAAACCTCTTTTTCCGACCTTTATGTAATCCTGGATGCCAATAACCGCCTCCTCTTCCATAATGCTGCATGTCTATTCTTTGTCCTCTTATTTCCTAAATGTACTTGCCACCAATGAATTTAGATAGACGGATGCCCTGCTTCTTTGATTCTACATTTTGTTAGTTATTCCTCTCTTGAAGCCCCTGGAAGACAGGGACTGCATCTGTTTAATTCTTTGTGTATTGCCTAATACAGCCCACCATCACCATTACCACACACAGATGACTCATAACTGCTTTCCGATAATAGGAAACAATGGTTTGATAAAGAAGAGTGGTGGATGTTGAACATTTGGCATCCGTTTTGCACACATTCATACTGATGCAGATTGTAGAGGAAAAAAACTCTTGGCTTTGGATTTTTAAAGCATTCCCTGTTTAAGGGAGAGCAGGTGGTAAAGTTAATCTTATAAAAAGATAATTTAATGTTTTTCAAATTTGTTATTTTGTCTCTGTCAAGTCTAGAAAAGCATATTGAAAATCAAATAGAGCTAAAACAGTACTTTGATACATCAATCCAAAAAACAGTTGATTGTAGTAAATTAGAATTTGTCATAGAAATTTCATAATACCCCAAGGACTGAAATGCACAGAGAATGTAGCAAAAGCTGAGCTGCAGTTGTAGATGTCTTTCTCATGCAAATCATTATCTATAAAGTCTCAGTAATAAGACTTAAACAGAAATTGCCAGAGTGATGTCCAAAATAAAATCTGACACTTAAACAGCAAAAAACATTAGCTGTTTATATTATAATGCATGTTAACATAATGACTGCTGTTCTAAGAACTCCTTAAAGGAAATACTGAAGATTTGTTAACTCAAAATTGGGAACAGTTGTTGGGAGATAAGCTTAAAGGGGGAAAAATACGTTTAGAAACTTGAAATGGTCTAGGTTTATATCGCTTTTCCCAATCTTAACATCAGAATCTCTTAAAGTTAAGTGAAAATTCTTTAAAGCAACTTGATACAAAGTTTAACTTAGGCATAGGAGTTCTAATTTTCTGTTTTTTTTTTCAAGGATTACCCAGAAACATTTTTCCTCTTAAATTCAATATTTCTATTTACCATAAATCATTTTTAAACAAAACAGTAACCAAATGTGATTTTAAACTATGTCTTATTGTCTTATTCCCATTTCATGCCTAATTAAAATTATGTTATTTTTAAGACCACATCCCACTACTAGTTAGTATTTTTTCTAAGCAAGAAATTTGGATTTGGGGGAAGGATCTTTTGGAAATTTTAAGAGAACATACTGCTTTTTACAAGTTATATGCTTCTTAGCACCAGCAATTGAGTATATAACTTGAGTTTTTTTTCAAAGAGTAGAACCTGATACACAAATTGGCAAACATCAGGATGGACCAGGCTGAGAAGTAGATTTTTTTCTTCCCTGACATTTGCCAGAGGCGTATTGAGAGGTGTTACTTGGCATTCCTGGGGGGAAAGGGAGAGCGCTGTCATAGGTTTTGAAGGATATTAAGCCCTAATCAAGGTATTTCAGTATCTACCTTAGTATATATTAAAGGGACAGCAGAAAGACTATAGTAATAAGTTGTTTAACTTTGTATGACCAATTTTTCAAACATTTGACTACAAAATCCTTTGTGCGCAGAATACTTATTTATTAACAGTTCATGAAACAAGTGTTCCAGGAGCAGAGTTTGGAAAATGTTACACTAACCAACAAAACCCATAGAGGAAAACTAATACTCTTTTCAAAATCCTAGTTTACAGCAAGGAAATAAGTTATTGGGAAAATCTGTCCCAGTCTGTGGATTTCACATGTACCAGTCTTTCTGAATGCTGCTGGATCTGGAGTATCCCATGTGTTGCAAACATCCATTTAGAAATCCATTGTGATAGAAAAGGTGGGAAGTATTGAGGAATGTATTCAGGAACCTAGTTACTCTGCAACATATATGATGTTATTTTATGATATATTTAATTTTTTATATTTTCTTAGGGAAATTTTCAAACATAAGACAAAAAAGAGAAAAGAGAGAAAAGTACAATGAACATTATATCAGTTACTTAAAATAATAGTTCATATGTTTCAAACACTAGATGAAGTTCTATTGAAAAGGAAACACAAATGTTTTATGGACCACAAATGAGTCTGATTCGTATAGCGGGATTCTTCCCCACCCTGCTTCCAACAGTATGGAGTTGTTTGTAAAGTGCTGTTTCAGCAACAATAGGCCAGGTAACAAAATGACAAAAATATTCTCATAGGTAAATCTCATAATAATCCAAACTATTTTTGTCTTGATGTTTTGCCAACATTTTTTCACCCACAGGATAAACGACTATTGATTTGGGGTGGATTAGTACTGGCATTGTTTTGAGATCGTTTTATTTTTCCTTTCTTTTCTTTTTTCCTGTCTTTGATCAGGCAATACTGTGTATTCCTGTATTGGCCCAGGTAAACTGATGCCTCTGAAACAGGGACAAGCTTCAAGAGAACTTTTCTTTGGTTTCTCTGTCTGGTTTCTGTATCAGCTTCATTCTAAAACTGACTCCTGACTCCTAAAACTGACTCCTAAAACTCCACAGTTTATCTCACTGTGGAATGGAGTTTGGAATTATGTTGACTGGGTTAGGCCAGTGGTGCTATGTATGGGGTTAAATCAATTCTACCATAACACAATGGCCTGGAAATTTTGGTCTTGGTAAGAAAGGGCACATAGGGAATGGATGCTGTGGAAATAACCAGTAATATCCTATACTCCGAGTAAAGCAAGTTTTCTGCGACAAGCTATACTAGATACTTTTAATGTCTGATGAGATGTTTAGATATTTTTATTTTGTAAATATATTAACAGGGTTTTTTGGGGGGTCTTTTCAGAGGACAAGAATTTTGGGCAGATTTGAATGCCATGAACGTGTATGAAACAACTGAATTTGACCAACTACGAAGGCTGTCCACACCACCCTCTAGCAATGTCAACTCTATTTACCACACAGTCTGGAAATTCTTCTGTAGGGACCACTTTGGATGGAGAGAGTATCCTGAGGTATTTACAGGTTTTTTTTTTTTTTTCGTTTGGCAAGTAAACTTTTCAAATATACTTTTTCTTTTTGAAAAAGTATATTTAAAATTTTTTTCTCTGTTCCTTTGTTCTACTTTTCCAACAATGACTAGGCAGAACTACTAATATGATCAAAGAGCTTATGAATAAAAAATTGAATCTTGTTTATACAAGTAAAATTTTTCTCTTTATTTTTCTGAAAATTTATTTTTTTCCATTAATTTGAAATCCATAAATAAAATACCAGTATCATCAGAGAAATAAAATGCTTTCCCCAGAATCTTACCTCATAGAGATGAAATACTTAAACCTGTTGCCACCTTTGGAATAATTTTAATGAGATGAGAACTGGTATAACTTCGGGTTTTTATCTGTCTTCTGGGCTTATGGAGATTGGGATCATGTGTTACTCTTAGCTTTTCAGAAGCCTAATGAAAACAATCACTCTCAGGGCCTGGGAAGGAGTACCTGAAAATGTTTATTAAGCTGTGATCAGGCAAATCAGTTATTTAAAATTTTGTCACATGTGCTCTTGCATCCTTAGCCTGAGATAGCAAAAATAGCTCATCAGTCACAAAGCAAGATTTTTAAAATGATGATGGTTTATTTTGCCTCTGAATGACAATCCTGAGTCAAGTTTAAACACCTTGAAAATAGACTTCAGAGATTAATTTCATATTTCAAAGAGATTAGATTGCTTTAGTTTGATTAAATTCATTTCTAGCCTGTAAAAAAGGGAGAACTAACTTATCTACCTTACTTTGATTTAAAACACTAGCAAAAGAAGACAACCTAGTATGTTAATTGCTATAAAATACAATATTAAACTAAAATTTCTTGCTCTCTTTTAAGTAATCACTAGTATCTACCCTCCAAAGAAAATAAGAGGCTGTCCAAAATGTATTCGCAGGATACTTGGACTGTTCTGTGTTTTTCCTCTGAGAAGTTTCTTGGGTTTAGAACTTAACTGATTTATTTGAACTTTATACACCACCATCTTTAATTCCTCTTCTGAAAATTCCCTTAAGAAATATAACTGCCTCCCCCACACCCCCCAAAAAAATCTCTAGGACAACATTAAGGCTCAAAATAGAATAGAGTAATTCCCTGGGCTTCACATGTTTTATAAGGTTGAAGTCCATGTTCTTCTGAACAGGGAGCTTCTTACGTCTCTGCATCTTTAGAGGGGAAAAAATTTAACACATAAAAGGAATCAATTTGACTCACTGTACTTTATTGAAATTCTCTGATGTTAATAGTTAGATTAAATATTTTTGTCTTTACATTTTCATATTTCATAATGACTATTATTAACTTGCTTTTTTAAAAAAACTTTTTTTCTTTCTGTTTTCTGCTCCATAGTCTGTCATTCGATTGATTGAAGAAGCCAACTCTCGGGGTCTGAAAGAGGTTCGATTTATGATGTGGAATAACCACTACATCCTCCACAATTCATTATTCAGGAGAGAAATAAAAAGGAGACCTCTTTTCCACTCCTGTTTTATACTGCTTCCCTATTTACAGTAAGTGTCCAATGAAAAGTTTCTTTAGTCTTTTATAAATGCACTACTGAATACCAGAGAGAAGATTTTAAATTAAGAGGCTGTCTTGGTTATTACCTCTAGAATGTGAAATTCTGACTTATTCTTTAGATTTAATTCTTCAACAAATGAGTTCAAATAAGCTACAATTAACACTAAAAGAGTGAGTATCTTCTTGGATTTTTTGAACTGAAAAGCAGAGTTAACATTTTTCCACAGCTAAAAGTAATTGTGTCCAGAATGAGGCACAGAGTTTGTATTTGCCTCCTTTATGGAAAATATAATAGTTTTTCCCTTTCCATGAGATGGACTTCAAAAGGAGACCACTCTGGTTATGGGACTACTTCCCAGCCCAGGTAAACTGCCAGGGCAAGTGAAGAAAAGTTATAACAAGGTAGTGTTCTTCATTCTTTTTCCTTTAGTGAATGTGAATGGGAAAAATTCACCTTTTCAAATACTTTATATTCTCATTTGCTAAGTAAGACACATCATCTTGTGATATTCACTAAAAATTACTTGTCATACTTACTAGGAATACAGTTTCTTAATAAAAGATTAAGACTGAACTCACCCTTCTGCATTGTAGGTGAGCTCTTCCATTGTCCCAAGAACCACGTCTTCTTTCCCTCTCCAGATAACCACTGGCACATCTTTATAGATACTAAAAGGTGGGGCACATTACCATTAAAGTTAGTATCTTAGGGGGAAATTACTATATACTCTAGTCAGATAACCCATTTTTAGAGCCTAATATTGAAAATACTAGGTTTACTTGGTCTAATGAACTTGGGAGGTCTAACATAATGGTCTCTTCTGCTTTGAGGTGAAAATACTGTTTTTATAATATTTTCCTACTGTTTTTATCTTTCTTCTGTTTTTATTTTAAGCCTAAACCCATGTTTTCCCAAGTCATTATAACAAATCTTCATGATTCTAATTCTGGAATTGCAAAGGGAACATTAAAAACAAAATACAAATAAAAGTCTCAGAAATGATCGATATCCAAAAGAAATTTGTAGTAAGGCCAATTTTAGAAATATATATTGGCCTGGGTTAAGTGTATGTTTTCTTCCAAGTCCAAGTGTTAGTGTAAAAAATTTTACCTTCTAAGGTTTTTTTTTTTTTAAATTAGAACTAATAAAAATACCATTTCTGTGATTTCACTAGCCCAGCTGGAGATAGTGTCAGCATCCAGTAGTTAGGAATATATTTTCCTCCTGGTGAGACAGTGGAACTCATTAGTGAGACCAGCAGCTTGGCATGCTGAGTCAATCAAGCAAGATGTAGCTTCTGTGTGAGGGTAAGAATGCTCATTTGAGTGCTGCATTGTTGGAAAAGTTTTAATGAATGGTAAAAATAAGTTGGTTTCAATCCTAAGACAAGTATGGAATACGCTCTCCTCTTTTTTTCCTTTTTAAACTTAGGTTTGTTTTCTAAAAGTAGAAACTATAAATATAAGCAGTAGTAGAATTAATGCCTTACTACCCAGGCATGCCTCATTTTATTGTACTTTGCTTTATTGCAATTGAGAGATACTGTGGGTTTTTTTTTTTTTTTTTTTTAAAAATTTGAAGGTTTGTGGCAACCCTACTTTGAGCAAGTCTGTCAGCACCATTTTTCCAACAACATTTGTTTACTGGTGTCCCTGTGTCACATTTTGGTAATTTTCATAATATTTCAAACTTTTTCATTATGTCTGCTGTGGTGATCTGTGATCAGTGATCTTTGTTACTATTGTAATTGTTTTGGGGTGTGACGAACTATGCCCATATAAGATGGCAAATTTAGTAAGTGTTGTATGTGTTCTGACTGCTTAACTGGCCATTTCCCTGTCTTTGTCCCTCTCTTTGGGCCTTCCTGTTCCCTAAGACACAGCACTATTGAAATTAGGCCAGTTAATATCCCTACAACAGCCTCAAAGTGTTTACATGAAAGAAAGAGTCACACATCTCTCATTTTAAATCAAAAAGCTAGAAATGATAAAGCTTAGTAAGGAAGACATGTCGAAGGTTGAGCTGGACCTAAAAATAGATCTCTTGTGCCAAACACTTAGCCAAGTTGTGAATGCAAAGGAAAAGTTCTTGAAGAAAATTAAAAGTACTACTCCAGTGAACACAAATAATAAGAAAGTAAAACAGCCTTATTGTTGATATAGAGACAGTTTGAGTGGTCTGGATGGAAGGTCAAACCAGCCATAATATTGCCTTAAACCAAAGCCTAATCCAGAATAAGGCCCAAACTCTCTTCAATACTGTGAAAGCTGAGAGAGGTGTGGAAGGTGCGGAAGGAAAGTTTGAAGCTAGCAGAGGTTGGTTCATGAAATTTAAGGAAAGAAGCCATCTCCATAATGGAAAAGTACAAGATAAAGCAGCAAATGCAAGCTGCAGCAAGTTACCCAGAAGATCTAGCTCTAAGATAATTCATGAAGGTGGCTATACTAAAAAACAGATTTTCAGTGCAGTTGAAACAGCTTTCTATTGGAACTGGATGCCATCTAGGACTTTCATAGCTAGAGAGAAGTCAATGTCTGGCTTCAAAGGACCAACTGACACTCTTTGTTAGGGACTAATGTAGCTGGTGCCTTTTAAGTTGAATGCTCATTCAGTGCTCATTTATCATTAGAAAAATTCTAGAATCCTTAAATTATGCTAAATCTGCTCTGCCTGTATCCTAAGAAATGGAATAGCAAAGTCTGGATGACAGCAGATCTGTTTACAGTGTGGTTTACTGAATATTTTAAGCCTACTGTTGAGACCTACTGCTCAGAAAAATTCCTTTCAAAATATTACTGCTCATTGACAATGCACCTGGTTACCGAGGAACTCTGATACAGATATGCGAGGAAATTAAGGTTGTTTTCATGCCTGCTAACAAAACATTCATTCTTCTGCCCATGGATCAAGGAGTAATTTTGATTTTCAGGTATTATTATTTAAACTATATTTCGTAAGGCTATATAGCTGCCATAGTTATTCCTCTGATGGATCTGGGCAAAGTGAACTGAAAATCTTCAGGGAAGGATTCATCATTCTGCATGCCATTAAGAACATTTGTGATTCATGGGAGAAGGTCAGAATATCAACATTAACAGAAGTTTAGAAAAAGCTGATTCCAACTCTCCTGGATGACTTTGAGGGATTTAAGACTTGAGTGGAGGAAGTAACGCAGATATGGTAGAAATACTGAGACAACTAGAATTAGATGTGGAGCCTGAAGATGTGACTGAATTGCTGCAATCTCATGATAAAACTTGAACAGATTAGGAGTTGCTTCTTATGGATGAGCCAAGGAGGTAGTTTCTTGAGATGAAATCTATTGCTAGTAAATATGCTATGAACATTGTTGAAATGACAACAAAGGGTTTAGAATATTACATAAACTTAATTGATAAAGCAGCGGCAGGGTTTGAGAGGATCGACTCCAATTTTGAAAGAAATTCTATTGTGGGTAAAATGCTATCAAACAGCATTGCATGCTGCAGAGAAATCTTTTGTGAAAGAAAGAGTGAATTGAAGTGGCAAACTTCATTGTTATCTTATTTTAAGAAATTGCCACAGCAACCCCAGCCTTCAGCAACCACCACCCTGATCAGTCAGCAGCCATCATCAACACACAGGCAAGACCGTCCTCCAGCAAAAAAATTACGACTTGATGAAGGCTCAGATGATCATTAGCATTTTTTAGCAATAAAGTATTTTTTAATTAAGGTATGAATTACAGGCTTTTTAGACATAATGCTATTGCAACTTTATCGTATAGTGTAAACAGCTTTTATGTGCACTGGGAAACCAAAAAATTTGCATGACTTGCTTTATTGAGATATTTGCTTTATTGCAGTGGTCTGGTATTGAACCTGTAATATCTACAAGATTTGCCTATGTTTGTAATATAGACTTATAAGAGAACAAAAATACTCTTAATTTCTCTTCCTTTTTCAAAATTTTTATTTATTTATTTTTGCAGAGATGGGGTCTCGCTGTGTTGCCCAGGCTGGTCTCGAAACTCCTGGCTTCAAGCGGTTCTCCTACCTTGCCTTCTCACAGTGCTGGGATTACAGGTGTGAGCCACCGTACCCGGCCCCTTTTTGTTTTTAAAATTTTCTATTTTAGTCTTCCTATTTGGAACTAATAATGAGGTATAAAGTAAAAAGTCAGCAAATTAAAGAGATTAGGCAAATACTTTAATGAGAAAACAGCAGAGAAAAAGCCAGTTCACCCAGGTGGAATGGGTAAATGCAGCCATCCTATCTACCCTAGAGTCTGGGGCTGAAGGGTACTAAAACTGGCCTAGTGAGAAGAAAGATGAAGGGGATTGGTTTCGAAAAGCACATTTCAGAGGTAGATTCCATAGACCATGACCTTAGCCAGGGAGTAAGTTTTGTTTTGTTTTTAAGTGTTATTTAAATGCAAAGGTAAAGAAAAACATAGGTGTCAAGGAAGCCACAATTCTCAGGAAATCAGAAATATCTTAGAATTGGGAATGCTGAGGGTGGGGGTCGGGAATGAGCCTGACTTAATTCATGAATTTCCTTCAAATTCAGCTGTTCTTAAAAGGTTTTCTCCGCTTTTTAACAGAGCTGATAAAAAGGAGCTTATTCTTTTTTTTTTTTTTTTTTTTTTAGACAGAATCTCTCTATGTTGCCCAGGCTAGAGTGCCATGGCATCAGCCTAGCTCACAACAACCTCAAACTCCTGGACTCAAGTGATCCTCCTGCCTTAGCCTCCCGAGCATCTGGGACTACAGGCATGAGCCACCATGCCCGGCTAATTTTTTCTATATATGTTTTTAGTTGTTTAGCTAATTTCTTTCTATTTATAGTAGACATGGGTCTCACTCTTGCTCAGGCTGGTCTCAAACTCCTGAGCTCAAGCAGTCTTCCCACCTCAGCCTCCCAGAGTGCTAGGATTACAGGCGTGAGCCACCGCGCCTGGCCAAGGAGCTTATTCCTTAGTCTTAGAATACTCAAGCTAAGGCTGCATAAGCAAACAAATCTCAGATTTAGGGGTTCGAGGGTTCATTTCTTTCAGCTAAAAGGACATCTCTCACATGTAATCACCTCATGGCCATGCAAAGGCCTAACACAGTTTCTTTGACTCCTCCCCCAAAAGGATAAAATGAATTTCTGTTTCATTACTGAAGTTGGGTTAGGAAATATTTTTCAGAATGGTAAGGGGAGGGAAGGAGAGTGATAAAAAGTGACCTTGGATTCTGAAAATCCATTCTTTAGAGATCTTTGAGTAACAACTAGCTCAGTACCTCTCAACTTGCCTCTCTAAAGAAGGCTGGTACAGCACTAAGAAACATGCAGTTTGTCATTGGAATACCCATGAGCTGAATATAAACTCAGCATTCTCAGAAAATAAAGGCACAACTGTATTTGGAATATATACATTAATATTAACCCATGGCAAATAGAATGTTGAAGTCCACCAGACAGATATGTATATGCATTTTTTTGTTTTAGTCCAGTTAGAATGTTGGCTTGTTAAAAGTAAGCATCTGTGGGTGGGAATGGATGCTAGCCATATATATAATCTAATTTAACATCTTAGAATGGATAAGATTTACTTAACCTAGGCTTATCTTCAAGCACATGTGAATAAATAACAGACGTCCATCCTCTGCTAAAAAGGAAAGAGAATATATTAGAAACTTTCATTTTATAGGACTGGTTCTTAGCCAGTAGTAATGTTGGGAAGAAAAGGAGCAGAATCTTACCTGTTGTCGGTGCCAGGTTTTCAGTATAGGGTGAGGCAGTCTAAAACCTGTTTTCGGCTGTGTGTTTGGGGGAGAATTGGCACTATGTGCCAATGAGTGTAACAGTATTAAAACTGGATCTCAAGGTCAGGATTTCCCTATTCTCTGCTTCTTCCCTTTTTCTCCATTTTGAAAATGGCCAAGAAATATAATTTAAATGTAAGCATTTAACCAGGCAGGCATAAGTAACTTATCAAAGCTGCTGCTTATCTAAATTCATCCTTCATAACAGACCTGAATTTAAAGGCTCAAGGATTTGCATTCTAGTGTCTAGAGTTTATAATAATTAGCTCCATTTTAAACACATGCACATTTATAAAAATTGAATAGTATCAGTGATTTTGTTATTATATGTGATCTTGGGAAATGAAGTAAATGTCAACCCAGGAGCCTTTGTTAGTAACTTCAATCCCTGATAATAATGGAAAACCTGATAATAATGGAAAACCCTTTTTCTTTGCAGAGGAGGGATGGAGGGAAGGGCTAAAAAATAAAGGACTTATATTCTCCACTTCCCTGCCATTCCTCCAGAATTAGTGATGGCTTTTTAAGGAGTTACAGACACTTGAGAATCTGATTAAAGAAGTGGGGCCTCTCTTCAGAAGAATGTACCAGTAAAAAATGTACCATTGGACCAGAAAAATGTACCAATACTGAGGCTCCAATGGAATCTGTCAGGGCTCTGAGAAAATGCTCCAGAGGACAAGAACTGTTGTGCCTTCTGTTGTGAAGGTTGGAGAAACGAGTACCACTTCAAATCTGCCTCTGAACTTAAAAACAACTGAGAGATTTTGTAAGCCCTGGATCCACCCACCCAGGACTCTATCTCACAAAGGGATTTTGAGGCACATTACATTGAAGGCACAGCCACTTGAAGGAGATGGGATGAGAGAAAGCAGTTGCCCCTCCATAGCTTTTTAGCTTCTTATCAAACTATCTCTTGAGAGTAAAAAGACTTTGATGTTGTTGGAGGAGGAGGAGGGAAAGTCAGGTAAACTTGGCTTGGAATCCTGATATCCCATCTTTCACTTTCTAGCCTTGTTTAAAAAAAAAAAAGTATAAATTGTAAAATATATGGAAATGGAAAGACTGTGAGTTTAGAAACTTACCTAGATGGGCCTGTATTTAAATCCTGTCTCTCTACTCTTTGCTAGCTGTGGTAGGACAGATTATTCAATCTCTCTCAACCTCGGTTTCTTTATTGGAAAAGTAGGGATAGCCAAGCCATCTTAAAGGGTTATTGTGACAATTAGTGATATACTGTGTATAAAATGCCTAGCCCATAGTATGTGCATGCTATTAGGTGGCTATGATTAGGATGAGAGCAATGGTAAAATATGTTCTTTGGAGATTAATTAGATGCATGTTCACACACAGTTACAGCCTATGTGACACAAAGAGCTCTTTTGAAAATTTCAGTTTCCTAATCCATTTTGGCAGACATCATTATTACTTCCTTGTGACTACTATGTGCCAATGAGTGTAACAGTATTAAAACTGGGGCTCAAGGTCAGGATTTCCCTATTCTCTGCTTCTTCCCTTTTTCTCCATTTTGAAAATGGCCAAGAAATATAATTTAAATGTAAGCATTTAACCAGGCAGGAATAAGTAACTTATCAAAGCTGCTGCTTATCTAAATTCATCCTTCATAACAGACCTGAATTTAAAGGCTCAAGGATTTGCATTCTGGTGTCTAGAGTTTATAATAATTAGCTCCATTTTAAACACATGCACATTTATAAAAATTGAATAGTATCAGTGATTTTGTTATTATATGTGACCTTGGAAAATGAAGTACATGTCAAAAATTTTGTCAACTTTCAATGCCTGCTCCATGATTTTTGTTTGTTTTTATACAGAAATGAAAGTAAGCTTTTTTATTTTTCCCTCCATAATCTCCCTTTTTGCTGGCTGCCCTAACTTTGTCTTCCACGCCACATAGCCATATAGTGATGACATCTTTTCTGCTTAGTATCAGCAAAAATTGAAGAGAGAAAACGTATAAATGATCATTGCTCGCTTGAAACAAAGTTTCTTTAACCACATAGGTAAAAGAGGAGTCTAGGATTTGAAACTAGAGATATTTATGAAGTGGCTCTTGCTTGTTTGCCTTGCAGCAATACATTCCAGAGTTTTCTCCACAACAAGGAGGCCAGGAGGAAGCTAATAATAGGTTATCTGTGTACAGACTGTTTGCTCTAACACTTTTTTTTCTTAAATAGCATTTTGCATTTTTTAAATAAGCATTTAAGCTATAAAAATTATAATATTAGACACTGCTCTGTAGAGCACTATAATGTGAGATGTACTTACTTCTGAGTGTTTTACGTTGATGTTCCTTCCTCTCCATTTTAGGACACTTGGTGGGGTTCCTGCACAGGCTCCTTCACCTCTTGAAGCAACTTCATCATCACAAATCATCTGCCCAGATGGGATCACCTCAGCAAACTTTTACCCTGAAACTTGGATTTATATGCATCCATCTCAGGACTTCATCCAAGTGCCTGTTTCTTCAGAGGACAAAAGTTATCGGATCATTTACAATCTTTTTCATAAGACTGTACCTGAGTTTAAATATAGAATTTTGCAAATATTGAGAGTCCAAAACCAGTTTCTTTGGGAGAAATACAAAAGGTAAGTCAGAGATGTAAAAAGCTCGAGAGCTTTTCTTGCCGTAGCTAATGTCAAATGCAGAACATAGTAGTAAACACTTGCGTAGAATTTAATATGTTTCTATTTTTCCATGTATGAATTTACATATAATACTCAGACCTATGAATAGGATTATTCCAGCATTTTACAGGGAGGGAACTCAGTCGCAGAAAACTTTGCTTGCTTGCCACGGATCATTCAGCTAATAAGATAATGGTGCTAGAATTTGAACTTAGGCAGTCTAGCACCAGAGGCCTTGCTCACAGTCACTCTGCTATGCTGCCTGTCAGGTCAACAAACTAATGTAATACAAAGGGAATACCTGCAGATTTGAGGAAACTTGAAATTTAAGGGACACTCAGATTGAAGGAATTAGACAAGGAAGGGATCCTGAGGAAGACAAGACATGAGAACTAGATTTAAGATGAAAGAGAAAGCAAGTAAATGGTTGAAAGAGAAAGAAGGAAAAGGGCTTTTCTGCAGTGGAGAAGATTTTAAACTTTTAATATGATCTTTGATGGCCTTTTGCTCTTGATAGCTACTTTTATATTTCCACCTCATTGAAACTATAAAGATAAGTTTATGACTACCTCATGCCTGTTACATTGATCTATATTTCCTTCTTCTGAATTTCTTACCCACTCTTTGCATTAGGAAAAAGGAATATATGAACAGAAAAATGTTTGGCCGTGACAGAATAATAAACGAGAGACATTTATTTCATGGAACATCCCAGGACGTGGTAGATGGAATCTGCAAGCACAACTTTGACCCTCGAGTCTGTGGAAAGCATGCTACAATGTTTGGACAAGGCAGTTATTTTGCAAAGAAGGCAAGCTACTCTCATAACTTTTCCAAGAAGTCCTCCAAGGGAGTCCATTTCATGTTTCTGGCCAAAGTGCTGACCGGCAGATACACAATGGGCAGTCATGGCATGAGAAGGCCCCCTCCAGTCAATCCTGGCAGTGTCACGAGTGACCTCTATGACTCTTGTGTGGATAATTTCTTTGAGCCTCAGATTTTTGTCATTTTTAATGATGACCAGAGTTACCCTTATTTTGTTATTCAATATGAAGAAGTCAGTAACACTGTTTGCATTTGAAAAATCTTGGTACTGCTAAATTATTTGATATGAACTCAATCCAGCATTTGTAGCAGGTTTTGAATGGGTGGAGCTGGGTGGGAAACAGCATTGGACATTAATAGGGCACTTTTCAGACCCATTTTTTAAAGTGCGAGAAAGCATAAATTTTTTTAAAGAAAAATACAAGTTTTGACATGACCACTTATTCTTTATTTACTAATTACTGTTAGTGTACTCAGTGTGGAAAAGACTACGGATTGCAGACTCTTTTCATTCACACTGTACGTATGGGCAGCAGTGTTATTAGAAGCATTAAAAAAGCCACAAAAAACTGAACAGCCTACCTAATTAAATATGGCTTGGGCCTGGTAGAAGTTTAGCCAGACAGAATGGAGGGTATGAGCAAAGTAAGAATTATATTTATTTATTTACATTCATAAAACTGACTGGAACTGGTACTACCATGCTATTCCCTGTCCAAAGCATCACTGCTTTGGTATAGTATAAGTTCATGAAATTCTGATAGGTGGAAAGAAATTATTTCTGTCAGCAGGACTGAAATATATCACCCAACCAGAGAACCTCAGTGACTTTAACTGTTTTATGGAGTTTGCCTGAGAATTCAGAGTTCCATTTAGAAGAAGTTTAAAAAAAAAAAAAAAGAACCATTTGAAAAAATTTTGTCACCAGCTAAATTTTTCACTAACTAGTTATAGTTACATTCTTGTGTTAACCTTCAGCTTTGGAAAACTCAATCTCTTCCATTATCATACACACCAACTTGAAGGCATTGAAAAGCTAATTTGGTTGAAGCCAGACTTGAGGTTTTAGAAATATTACTTTCTGTTGAGGTTCCAGACTTAGCCCATGACTGATGGTTTTAGAGAAAGGAAGAACATCTATTGGCAGAGTGATAAAGTTTATTACCATGCTTTGCACAAAGTAGATTCTCAAAAATACTTGCTGGAATTAACGATAGATGGCAATCCCACCCCCATACCTGCTTTGCCATATGCAGCTGGGTTCCCTGGCTGAATGTACCTTACTTACACTACTTACTTAATAGAAACACAAACTTGGAAATTGTGCCACTGGCCCAGCTGGAGTACCAGTAGGTGAATACGCTGTGCCTCAGTTCAGAGAGGTAGCAGCTAGGTATCTTCTCCTTAAGCAAAGCAAATACCTAGATTTACAAAAGTGAAGTGGTTTTCACAAAAGAATTCACCATGGAATTCCTTCAGATATCAAACTCTCCTGGTATGTTTGTGGTTATTTCATTTACACAAAACTTTGCAGGAACTTCTGTGTTGTTTAAAGCAAGATATATCTATACTGATATCTCAGTGAATCAGTCTGTTTAAGCACTTACCAGGGCTTCCACACAGTTATTTATTTTGCCCTAGTTGATCCTGTTGTTTGCTGCCATTGTCATGAATGGCCACCTGTGGCTGTTGCAGCTCTTTCATTCAATTATAACTTGTAAACTAGTGATTCCCAGTCTTTTCAAGTGAAGACACCATGCCATTGCTTATTTGATTTTATGAAACTTGTTCCTTTTTTCTCCCTAAAGAAAAAGAAAGCTTTATGACATATTTATTTTTTTAATAAAACTAAGCAAAAATAAAAGTTATGGTAATCCTTTAAAAAATACTTGTGTTGTTTTTGTTCCATTTAAGATAACTGAATTAAACACATAGTTAATGATATATAATCTATAAAGGTGGCTGGTTGGTTGGATGAATGTATGATTGAATCAATGAACAGATCTAACCAGAACATGCTGCTTAAACTTCAGTACACAGGGAATCCACAGAAAGTACATTATCTAGCATTCAACTTTAAGTCACGAGTAGAGTGAATATTTTATTTTGCAAGTAAGTATTTGGAGGGAAGGGACAAGTTTTATAAAGATTGAGTATCCCTAATCTGAAAATCCAAAATATTCCAAAATCTTAGACTTTTTCAGTGCCAACATGATGCTCAAAGGACATGCTCATTGGAGCATTTCAGATTTCAGATTTTTGAATTAGGGGTACTCAACTGGTAAGTATGATGCAAATATTCCAAAATCTGAAAAAGTCCAAAATCTGAAACATTTCTGGTCCCAGCTGTTTCCAATAAGGGATATTCAACCTGTATTAGCAAACATAAAGCGATAGAGAAAAAAACATGAGCAGGTTGTCACAAGTGTGAAGGAAATAAAAAAAGGAATTTTAAAGTTCTTGTCAGCAATCAAGCACCTTAGATTTCAGCCAACTAAAAGTTATCTGGTATATATGAGCATCTCTAACAGTTCTTTGCTCCTAGTGTAATTTTTAAATCCCTGTAATCGTTTATTGTTTTAACTGAGCAATAACCATATAGTCAGTCTAAAATTTGTAATAAGATACTAAAAGACATTCAGTAGCTTTCTTCCTATAGCTGTCATGTACACCAAATCTAATCCTTTGTACCTTTTGTTACAAACCTGTTTTAGTAAATAATTATCTAGTTAAAAATAATCACTAGGGCCTGAAATGCTAAACTAATGAAAAATTTTTATTATATAAGATCTGAATTAAAAAGAATACATTCAACAATACCGTCAGATTAAATCAGAGATTTTTTTTCTCCTTCATTTAAGGAAAGTAAAATGACTAGAATGTATTTCCAGTTTTCCTTAATGAGAATCCAACAGTCAAAATGCATTTTAGAAAATTCTGCCTAGCACTTTTCTAGAATCTAATCCATACCACCTACATTGTTGCTTTTATAGTGTATGTTTTAAGAAAATATGCTTTTCTTTTATAACTGCAATCTTGAACAAATCACTTAACCTTTCATATGGTTTTCTCATCTTTAAAATAGATGTTTTCTAAAGACTACAAATAAGAATATTTCAACTTTGAAACCCAATGCAAAAATTTTTTGTAGAATGCTATACAAACAACTTACAGCATTTACTTAAAAGCCATTTGGCGGGCATGGTGGCTCACGCCTATAATCCTAGCACTCTGGGAGGCTGAGGTGGGAGGATCGCTTGAGGTCAGAAGTTCAAAATCAGCTTCAGCAAGAGCAAGACCCCCGTCTCTACTAAAAAATGGAAATTAACCAGGCAACTAAAAATATAAAAAGTTAGCTGTGTGTGGTGGCATGTGCCTGTAGTCCCAGCTACTCAGGAGGGTGAGGCAGGAGTATCCATCACTTGAGCCCAGGAGTTTGAGGTTGCTGTGAGCTAAGCTGACACCACTGCACTCTAGCCCAGGCAACAGAGAGCGAGACGCTGTCTAAAAAAATAAACCGTATACATTTTCCTTAGAAAAAAACAGTGTTGGGTTTTTAAAACACTCCCATCTAGTTTATTGATTTAAGTACCCTTATTGCAGACAAATTAGAGAAATGAAATTAAACAGTGCTTTCTACCTTCTTTAACTTGCCTTACTGATAAGCTGTCATTGTAGAAAGAAAAACATGCTACTAAAAGGTTTCATTAGCATTAGTTAGTTGGTCTTATTGCTTAACTCACTGCCTCATATATCTTTAGAAAGGCTTAACTCTTGTATAGAATGGTCAGCTGGGAGCTCTTTTGAAGCTTTAAACTTACATGAATGGAAGGGTTTGTGTGTTAGAAGTGTTTCATGGACACTTGCTAAATTTTTCAACCTAGAGGGAGTGGTGCCCAATCATTTTAAGTATGTCAGAATTTCATGGACTCTTCATGATAGTACTTAATTGTACTTAAGTACCTAATGATTTATAAAATGCAGAATGACCAAAACTAGGAATTCAATGATTCTTTTTAAGCAAACTTACATTACTCATCATTACCATATATATCTGTATTCAATATGTAGGATATACTAATATTTAATCTACAGAGATTTATATTTGGTGCTCAAATGAATTAATGAATTCCTTATGATGATTCCCATATGCTGTTGGGTTTCATAGTAGTCTGGGAACCACTGGGCTAGACTATTTCTATATTCAAGTTTAAATAATTTCCTTTTATAACTAGGTGTATATCCTTAATTATATGCAATCAAAATAGCCTTAATCAAGTCAGCCAACAGGCTCTTGAACACTACAACAAGCTCTTGAACACTAGGTTCAGGCTAGTGTTGAAGAGCTTCTAACCCTTCTAATGCTTATCAAGCCTTAGGTGCCAAATTGTCATTTGATGGGCCTCGTGTTAGATACATCAGAGCAGCATTGTATAGTACGTTAAAGACTGCATTTGACAGATTTGAGTGGCAAGTGTACACTAAACAGGTGCTTCTCAACTATATGATAATGTGATAATCTTCAATATTATAAGAAATTCTTATGCAGCTATCAGTTTATAAATTGTTTTTTGTGCAGCAGTGATGGCTTTTGGCTATTAACCCACACTTTCCTAACAAAGGTCAGGAAAAGTTATACATTTTATATTATCTTTGTCAAGGGTTTAAGACCTAGTTTCTAAGCTGTGTGCAATTAATTGTTTCATTTAGCGGTAGCAACCATAAATCTCTAATTAGCATTGGTCTCAGTGATCTAAGGTAATTGGACTCAGTGTTTATAAGCTTTAGTTCCAGTCATTCATAAACGTAGTTGGATTTCTTCTAAATGCAGGTTTCTACCCATAGGACTATAGATTTACAACTGTATTTTTCTAAAGTTACAAGTTTACAGTAGGCTTAGCTTGTAGGCATATGCAAGTCAGTGCTTGACAGGAGTGATAATGCAACAATATTGTGAATTCTTACTTGAATTTGTGATAAATTACTATTATTTACTTATCAGAAAGCAATGGCTTAGTCACAAGGCTGTCTGCTGTTCTGTACACTATTTTAGTATGTGGCTTGCAGACTAATTGAGATAAAGAGCGTAAAGCAGTTAGAATGGTGCCTGGCTCATACAAAATCGAATGTTAGCCAGTGGTAGTAATGGTAGTAGTAGCAGCAGCACAGGCAGAAGTAGGAAGTAATGTGGTAGGCTGAATAATGGCCCCTAAAGGTATCCTAATCCCAAGAACCTATCAATATATTACCTTATATGGCAAGAAGGACTTTACATTCTGATTAAGAATCCTAAGAAAGGATGGTTATCTTGGGTTATCCTAGTGGGCCCAATGTAATCATGAGGGTCCTTATAAGAAGGGGACAGAAAGGTTAGAGAGATTGGAAGATGTTATATTGCTGGCTTTGAAGTTGGAGGTTGAGGCCATGAGCCAAGGAATGCAGGTGGCCTCTAGAAGCTAGGAGAGAGAGGTAAGGAAACAGATTTTCCCCTGAAGCCTCCAGAAGGAACACAGCCTTGCCAACACCTTGATTTTAGGACTTTGACCTCCAGAACTGTAAGAATAAATTTGTGTTGTTTAACACAAATTTGTAGTAATTTGTACCAATAGCAATAGGAAACTAATACAAGTAGTAAGAATAGTAGTAATGATATTAAAGAATCATCAGAGAACTGTCCCAATATAAATTAGTAATTAAAAAGAGCACTCCAAATGGGAAAAATTCCCAATGCTTGTTGAACATTTAAAAGGTTATGTGAAATTCCAAGAGAGTGAACTACCAGTGGCTTTCTAAGAGTGGTGTATCTACATGCTAAAGACAAACCACTTAAAATAAGATTTCTTCAAAGGGGTATTTAAATATTGAATAATGGCAAACACTACAGTTAGATAGCCCACTCCAGTGGATCTCGTATGAAAGATGGGAGAGAAGACAAATTGCTTTAGGAAACTTGTTGATGAAAAAGATGTACGATGGAAAATTTTAACATTGAAGTTGTCTAATAGTAGATTTACTATGCAGATTCAAGCTCTCTTTAGGTGATCTTTTGTTTTTAGCTAGGGAAGGGTACCAAGCTATTTAGAAAAACATTTATTGATTAGCTTCTAGAACCCAGGGAATTCCTTCTTGAAAGGGCATTTTGTTCCAGGTTATAAAGTAGATTCCTTAAGCTTAGCAAAGCACAGGATTTTCTTCAGCCCCTTGTTAAAGAACATTGTCTTTTGTAGAGATCTTGTTAATTTCTCAAATCTTATTAAAAGTAACTCCAGCCCTAAGCAGCTTCTTATTGTTCATAATCAGGAACTTCTTACTGGAAGACCTCATCTGGAGCTTTGCTTTGAAGGATGGGACATCCACTCAGCTTTGTTGTCTATTGTACCTTCCTCCAAAGAGTCTTGTAGAGAGGGTCAAGGTGATAAGATAGTTTGGGTAAAGATAGAAAAAAAGTGTCTTAAATCATAATATAATGAATTCTTTCTCATAACAGAAATCCAGAGGAGGTTATTCCAAGATTGAGTAATTCAAAGATGCAGCATTTCCAAGGATTCTGTATGATTCTCTTGGTTCCCCCTCATGACTGCAAGATGACTCCTCTGGCACCAAATTCCTCATATCATCTGCAACATCCAAATGTAGAAAGGGATGATCCTTACGTAGCATCTTTTTTTTTTTTTTCTTGTAAGTGTTAGCTAAACCTTATAATAGCACCCTAGTGGACTTCCATTTATGTCTTACTGTTCTGGGTTGCATCATGAGACCATGCCTAAACCAATCCCTGGCAGGGGGACAGAATCATTATGAATGCTTTGAACCACATTCACTTCCTAGGGCATGGGAGTGATCCATTAAGCAAGTGGTCACCCATACCTGACAAAATTGGGGTTCTGTTAGCAAGGGAAAAAGAAAGAACTGTACAATTTGGCCTATGAGCCATTATTTGCCAACTCCTACTCTCACAGCAGTTCACAACTTCCCTGAGCCACCTTATGACCACCTGGGAGTGTGAAAAACACAGATTCCGGACCCTTTTTCAAACCTGAATTTTGACAAGTATTTCAGATGATTCTTAGAGCAGGCAAATTAAGGACTCTGTCTCCTATATGGCCCTATACAAGTCCCTCAGAATGTGTGAAGAAAAGGCTAGAGGCACCCTCCACAACCAAGTAGATGTTTGGGCTCTTTCTTACCCAAACATGGGCTCATGAGAACATTACTATTATGATTGTGTCTAAAATGACAAGTGGCATAACTGAAACAATTTTGGGGGTAACAGAATTCATAGGTACCAGACACTATTCTAAGTACGGTTCATTCATTAACTATTTTAAGCCTTGTAACTTTGTGTACTGTTATTATCCTCACATTATGGATGGACAAATTAAGGCTCCAAGAGATTAAGTAACCTAACCAAGGTCACACAATAAGTAAATAGAGGAACCAAGTTTGAACCCAGGCAGTTTCGTTCTGGAATTTATACTTATAATCACTATAGTTTGCTGCCACTTATACTATTAATATATACCACTCTCATTCAATCTGTAGTATCGAACCAAAAGTTAGTTTATTTGATTTACTTGAGATGTACAGGTACTGTTTCAAATTTTTGTTTTTGGTTCCTACTACAGAGGTGCTCCTAACTCCAGGGAAAGCATTATTACTTTTTAACGTATGATTTCCCTTCCCTCTCTGTCCTATATTAGACCCTATACAGTTCAAAAAGAAAATTAAGGCGGGGCGTGGTGGCTCACACCTGTAATCCTAGCTCTCTGGGAGGCCGAGGTGGGTGGATTGTTTGAGCTCAGGAGTCCAAGATCAGCCTGAGCAAGAGCGAGACCCCGTCTCTACCAAAAATAGAAAGAAATTAATTGGACAGCTAAAAATATATAGAAAAAAAATTAGCCAGACATGGTGGCACATGCCTGTAGTCCTAGCTACTTGGGAGGCTGAGGCAGTAGGATCACTTGAGCCCAGGAGTCTGAGGTTGCTGTGAGCTAGGTTGACGCCACAGCACTCACTCTAGCCAGGGCAACAAAGTGAGACTCTGTCTCAAAAAAAAAAAAAAAAAAAGAAAATTAAAAGCCTTTAGGAAGGCTATGCCTTCGTGGCCAAAGTTACTTGTGAAGATGTGCCATAGTGGTTATATTTTCCACGCTGGGGACCGTGGTGCATCATGAAGCTACTGTGAGAAAGCTTCTACCATTGCACTGACACACCCTCCAGTTGAAGGTCAATTCCATCCCTGCTGTTCTGGTTTAATAAAAACCTACCATCAGGGAGTAGAGTATATGGGAGGCCAATTGGCTCCAAGAGTGGCAGATGGCCAGTCTCATACTGGGGTGCCAAGTGAATGGAAAACTTCTGACTTTGGTATTTTCTGTCCCAGGATAGCCAAGGAGCTAAAGGAGCTGATAAAGGCAAAGGGTTACTTATCATAATTTCCATCCTCTTTTTCTAGAGTTAGAATTCTCTAGATAGGGCTAGATCCAGGAAATAGAGCAGGGAGTTTGTTTTCTCTGGAGACAAAGGGAGACAACAGGATGGAGACAGTAGAAACAATATTACAGAACTATGACCACATGCTTAACAAGGCTCAGGAACAGCCCCAAATCTGAGAGGTCACTGTCAGAGCTTGTAGTTAGGCTGCGTGGAAACAATAAATCAGGACTAGGACGTGGGTTTAGTTCTGTCATTCTCTCCAGAAATGCGGGGAAAGGGGATCTGGTGAGCAGAAAAGAAAAGAAAAAAATTAGAAGTAGACAATTGGCAAACATGCCTATAAAATTCCCAAGATAAAGAATTCTAGAATGCTTTGGCAGCTTTTCATAGACTTGCCACAGGACCTCAGAAAAGCCAACGAGAAGGTAGTGATAGCTATGGTCTTGTTGATCTCAATTACTGGGGGTGATGATGGTGGTCCTTTGTGTTGATGATTGTGATGATGACGGTAGTGATGATGATACAGTTGACTCTTGAAGAACATGAGAAATAGGAGCACCAATCACCCGTGCAAAGATCCATGTGTAATTTTTGACTACTCAACAATTTAACTAATAGCCTATTGTTGACCAGAAGCCTTACTGATAACATAAACAGTTGAGTAACATGTATTTTGTATGTTATATATTTATGTTATATACTTTATTCTTAAAGTAAGCTAGAGAAAAGAAAACATTATTAAGAAAATTATAAGGAAGAAGAAATATCTTTACTATTCATTAAGAGGAAGTGGATCATCCTAAAGTTCTTCATCCTCGTAATCTTTATATTGGGTAGGCTGAGGAGGAAGAGGAGGGGTTGGTCTTGCTGTATCAGGGTAGCAGAGGTAGAAGAAAATCTGCATGTAAGTGGACCTGTGCCATTGAAACCTGTGTTGTTCAAGGGTAAACTGTACAATGGTGATGGAGATGGTGCTTTGGTGATGGTTTTGGTGGTAGCAGGGATAGTGATGTTCATGGTCAAGGTGGTCATGTAAGTCATGATGGTGGTGATGGTGATAATAGTATTATTGCTATTGGTAGTGGTGGTGGAAGAAAGGGGAAGAAATAATGACCACTAGGGCTTGATATAAAAAGAGAAAGTGAGGGTAATCTTTTATTATCATCCCAGCTCCATCTTGGAGACTCTTATAGGAGAAAAGGAGTTCAAAAAATTTTGACCTTGGTCTCTACCTAAAAATTCAATCTGATAACTTTGGAGTCAGTACAGAAAAACAGTGAATTTGAAAGGTTCTACAATTGTTTGTTGAAAGAGAGTGAGAGAGAGAGAGTAAGCATACCACCTATGGTGGATGGTTTTTTTTCTTTAGGAAGCTCTGTTAATAGGCTACTTGATTTTGAAAATGAAGTGTTTGCATTCACCCCCCACTCTCCATGAAAAGGATCAGGGCTACCTTAAAGTACAACTCCAGGCAACATTATTCACTTGTCAGTGTGAATGGCACCCCTGGAGAAGTTTAGTGCCTAGACTACAGCTGTACTTAGGCCCTGGGATAACAGAGTAGCCTGTAGTGGTCTGAGAAACTGGAGCTGGACCTTGAATTCCAAGGAGATCTAAGAAAGCAGAAATTTTTCTGAATGAAAAGAATAGTGCCAACAGCAGGAAGACAGGCCGGGCCCAACGCTGGACAGAATCAGTAAGACATCCCTAGCAATGGGCAGCAGTCCATGAACTTAAGAAGGGTATTATCTGATGCCTAAATTTGAAGTTCTTTCCAGCTCTCAACTGTATTTACTCTGTGTTATCCACAGTCATAAGTAGTGTCTTACGAAAGCCACTCTGGGGATCACGCAGATAAAGGATTAAACTGAAGCCTGCAGGTAATAGAGAACTGAGTCAGGAGAGGGACGTCAGGCAACCACCAGGAAAATGTAACTACCAGAAGAATTTAAGCACTGCTGTGGACTGCATGTTTATGCTCTCCCAAAATTCATGTGTTGAAACCTAATCCCCAGTATATTTGGAGGTAGGGCCTTTGGGAGGTGATTAGGTCATGAAGGCCGAGCACTCATTAGTGGGATTAGTACCCTTACAAAAGAGGCCCCAGAGAGCTCCTTTGTCTCTTCCGCCACGTGAGGACACAGAAGGACTATGGCTGTCCTATGAACTAGGAAGTAGGCCCTCACCAAATCTGCTAACACTTTGATCTTTTATTTTCCAACTTCCAGAACTGTGAGAAATAAATTTCTGTTGTTTATCAGCCACCAGTCTATGGTAATTTGTTATAGCAGCTCAAATGGACTATGATAGCACCTTCCTCAAAAATTCAGGAACATATACTGGTTTTCCCATAAATAGGTGGGATGGGAGGAGTTGAGTTAGTTCATTGAAACATTAAAGAAAAAGGGTAACCTTAGAAGGCTGGAGAACTTGGAGCTATTTAGGTACAGTAATAATATTTACTGATAATTATTGAACATTTACTATGTGCTAGGCTCTGTACTGGGTGCCTTATGTGCCTTATATCAATTTATAGTTAAGACAATAAGGCATACAATAAATTATTTTATCAAGAAAATGTAGCCAGGAAGTGACAGAGCCCTATTTAAACCTATGTCTGCTAAATTCCAAGTTCACACTCCAAATCAATGGTCTCTGAACATTATGATAATACATAAATCCTATCATCAAGAACTTCAGGAGCATCTACCCCAATGTATTTTTATTTATTTATTTATTCATAAATTTTATATATATATATCTTCCCTACTAATAAATTATATATATTTTAAAACAGACACAAAAATAGAAATGAAATGAGTAAGAAAAATATGAATAAATAATGTAAAATAAAAGATAAAAAGATTTTTTAAATGTTAGTTTTTTTAAATTATTAAATGTACACAAAATTTTTTTATTCTCACTAAAAAATATTAATAGTAGCTGGAAAAATAACATCACAAGGATACATAGAAATTGAAGAAGTCCATCATTGGCTGAGCCTACTAAATCATCATACTCATTTTTAATTTTTAACCTTTTTAAGCAAAGATTTCTATTGAAATAGAGCTAGCAAATATTCATATTTCCGGATGTCAATCGGTTATGTTTGCAGATTAATAGGAAGGAGTATTTTTATATTTTTAATATATGGCTTTAAATCCTACCACAACTCTTCATTTAGATAGTTTTTAAACAGGAAAATTCTTCTTCCAAGTGTTTCTAAGAATGCAGATGTCAACATTTTTATGTGATAACACTTGATGTTTTCTAGAATCGCACAAATGGAAACATATCAAAATATTATTTTTCAAAATACTACCTCAGAAGCAAGTTTCTCGTGAAATATATAAGCATTTCTTACTCATTGTTTAAAAATGTCCTTTTACCTTGAAAAGATAGTTAAAATTGTGTATCTCTATTTTTTTCCAAAAATATCTTACAGGTCACCAGAGTCAGCTACTTGTCATCAGAAAAAACAACAGCAACTTTGAGATGTGTGTTTTCATAAAATAAAAAGCTCATCTTTAAACTCTACCATTCTTTTAAGAACTTTGTCATGAACGAACCAGTAAACCTAGGTGTGATATAAAGATTTTTTCATGGTTATAATCCCTCCTTCCTCTAATCTTATAAAATTTTTCAAAAATTGAACTATTTATGACAGGGTTTGGCAAATGATTTCTGCAATGAGTTTGACTGTAAATATTTTAGGTTTTTTCAGAACATGTATAGTCTCTGTAGCAACTACTCAGCTCTGCCATTGTTGTCGGAAAGCAGCCATAGACAATATGCAAATAAATGAACATGGCTGTGTTCCAACAAAACTTTATTTGCAAAAACATGCAGCAGGCCAGATTTGGCTCATGGGCCATAGTTTGCCAACCCCTGATTTAGGATAGTATAATTCTAACTACACCCACCCAGTACCAATAAACTGCAATATGTTACAATATCCTGAAAGGGAAAAGAGTATAGATATCTCCCTCTGCTCTGGGAACCTCTCATTCCTTCCTGAGTGTACCATGCCGACTTTACCTGATATAGACAGACCTAATGAGGGTGCCAGTGTTAAAAGTTGGGAAACAATATTTTTTCTTAATTTTTTTAGATAAAAATGAATGCAAATAGATGTTCCAATATTTCTGTCCTTCATCTCAATTGATCATTATATGCACCCCGTTTTTGAGATACTGGCTTAAAGCTACTGCAATACCTGCCTGCAAAAGCAGGTCATTGGAGTAAAAACGAAGGAGTGGGTATGTGGGACCTTTATTGTCTTTAACACTAACCAACTTTAAGATGTGGGGCACCCATGTGATAGCTGTCTTCAAGGGTGAAGTTCAAGGGGTACCGAGATGAATTAATGAAAGAAGAAACAGAACAGGACTTGTGGCTCTTGGACAGACTTTCTAATCTATCCAGACAAGGTCCATCATGTTCTTACCACACACCACGTTGTCATTATTTATTTAAAGGTATGTCTTTACAACTAGACTGTGAGCTCCTTGAGGATATCTTTGTGTCTTTGGTGTCTTTTTTAGAAAGCAGATGTTTCTAAAAAATAATAAATAATGTTTCCTGAGTGAATGACTGCAGAGGCCACGGCAAGATACAGAAGATTTGGGACTCATTTTTAAGGAGTAAGATTAACTTAAGATTAACTAAGACACATAAAAACCAGGCAGTATATATCCCCCAAAGTGTCACTGTGCGTCACAGACCCACTTCACGGAGGGAGGAAATTACTCCGACTCAGCAGAATGGTTTATTTCACCATCACCAGGAGATGTGTTACACAAGGAGATGTGAGTTAAAGCCCAGATTTTTTTAATTGTGTTTTTTCACAGATAGTTGGTTTGATCAAGATACACTGCCAAACTGGAAAATTCTGGTAAAACATGATCTACTTCATGCCAAATTGTATGGTTTGTTTAGACTTATTGAACTGGAAAATGCCAAATTTCTTTTCCCTTGGCATTGCATGAGTATTACCTACAATGATTAAGTGCAGAATCCCAGAGCAAATCAAAACATTAGCCAGCAAATGAACCATAGTCCTTAAGCAGCCATGGCTCTCCCTGAAGACGGAGGTTAACTCTAACCTCTATTTCATATGTTTGAGCTGGAGTCAGTTTATGTCTCACGTGTTTGTGAATCTGAACATTATTTGTCAATTAAGATTTCTTTGATCTTAACTGACAAATAATGTAAGCCCTTATATACGGTCTCTCTCTCTCTCTCTGTCTCCCCTTGCCCGCCTCTCCTCCTCTTTCTCTTCTCTGGAAATTCCTGCTGAATCAACATATTCAGTTCTCTTTGGGACAGGGAAATAGACCACACAGTTTGAAACAAAATGAATAGAAATGTGAGCAGCATATAAAAGTGGGAAATTAATATTACTTTTCAAGTAGCAATGGACTCTTCTTGGAAAAAGAAAGCTTGAATTCTAGTCCCAGCTTTTCTGAGATCATGAACCAAGTCACTTAACCCCTCTAGGTCTCAGTTTCCTCACCTGTAAAATAAATGGATCAGATCTTTACTGTTCCTTCCAACTCTATGATTCTAAGACAAATTAAGAAATAGTAAATCTATAGCTTGAATCATTAATAATATGACCTTAGAGACATAACAAGCTTCACGAAGAACGTCATGTGATGCCAACTGAGTGACTCCAAAGAGGGATCTCAAAAATAGAAGGTGGAAAATACAAGTCGAAATTCAAGATTATTCACACTTGTCACATTGGTCTTCACAAGACTCTCAGACGTATTGGCTGCCTGAATAGAGTGCCTCCCCCTTGGAATGGAGCCACTTTCAGAGTCTTGAGTTCCAGAGTTCAGTCTGAATTATTCTCTCCCTCTCTCTAGCTCTCTCTCTCAGGTTTTTCTCTCCCCTCCTCTACTACCCAGTGCTCACACCCGCACCACTTTCTTCCCTCCCCTAAGAGTACCAGAGGGTGTATGTTGTCAAGGGCCACAAAAACAAAAGCCTTTCTTGAAATCTGATCGTGAAGACAAGCGACCCTGATGTGGAGTTAGCCCAGCCCTCTCCAATGACCCACATTTTAATAACTTCCTTCCCTAAGATCAGGTTCTGTCGGCACAGATAGCAGGCCTGAGCCTGGAAAGGCCTCCTGTGATATTGACTCTGGCTTTCTCCCCTGGGGCGCATGCTGCAGTGGAAGACCAATGGCCGGTGAGTTGGGTTTGGAAATACCTTTCATCTGTACCCGGATTCACAGAGTGGGGAGACTGCCAACAATCGACGGCATTCAGTTCTTCAATGGAGCATTCACAGTTGCTGTCCACGCGCTGGTGATGAGCGGTTTCTGTCCTCTTTGCCCCTCCTTGGTCAGGTTGTGCTCTCTGACTCAGCTCCACATGCAGCTGTTCTCTGGGGTGTTACCATGGCATCATCTAATGAGCCATCTCTCCTTCCTGTGGCCCCACTGGGACTCAACCCTCAGGCCACTCTGCCGATTCCTCAAGCTCTGCCCCTGCATGAATTCTCACATCCACCTTATACCTTATAGAAATTTTGACTACAAGCAAGTTAATTCCCCAAAATTCCACTAGATATATATTTAAAGCACTTTAAAAATAGATACTGAATATCATTTCCATGGCTATTTCAGATTGTTGATGACAAATTTTCTTTTAAATAAAATTTTTATATGCATAAATACTTTAACATGGGACAGATTTTATCCTCATGAGGAGTAGAGGTTATAAGCATTATTTCCTGTCCTTTCCTGGCACAGCATTATAGGAAACCACACAAATTGTGCTTAAAATACAGACATCTGAAACACTTTGATTTCCATCATATTTCTTAAAATTTTACTGGTAACTAAAGGCTCTTATCAGTCCATAATTGTAAATGGTCAAACATATGAAATAGCTGTGAGAGCTGAGAAAAACATTTCTGCTGGAACAAATTCATTCTTAGAAACCAAGGCCTATTCCAACTGAGAAAGGGGAAGATTATATTAATATTGCATATGCCTTGGAAAATATTTTTCAAAAAAAGTCATTAATTCTCTATCTGAACATTGGTCGTGGTGTTGTTCAAATCTTTCAGTAGATTAGAAATGAGTTCACTGTCTTCCAAAAAGGATGTTCATCCTAAGAGAAAATGCTTTTCCTGAAATGTTTCCTAAATTCCATCTTACAAAGACCATACTCAAACCCTGGCTGAAAAATGCCCACTGGTCCAGCCAAGAAGGTGACTACACAACTGATTTTAGGAGCTTTTCTACTTTTAACATTTAAAATCCATTCCAACAGGAACTGTGATGTATAAGTATGCATGAAAATAACTTTGTTTGAAGGTTACACATATAATTATTTCTACTACAATGCTTTCTTTTTCAAAACATTTGTTTGGAATATTTAAGTAGCTAATACATACACGTAAAAATACAAAAGTTAACAAAGAATATATAGTTTTTCTAATTCTTCGTCATCCCTGCTGATTCAAAAACTGTTATCAGTTTTTATATATCCTTCCAAAGATAATACGTGTGTATGTATATTTTCAAAGATGATAGCATATTAAACATACAGTTCTTGCACCTTGCTTTTTTTCACTTAATTTATCTTGGAGCTCAACCTCATTCTTTTTAACAGCTTCAAAGTGTTCTCTCACATGCATGTTCCATAATTTACTTAACCAGTCTCCTACTGATGAATTTTTGTGTTGTTCCTAGGATATGCTATGGTGAATATCTTTATACGTATATCTTAATGCGTATGTACCATTATTGCTATAGATTAATTCCTAGAGGTAGAGTTGTTGGATCAATCTCTTTGCATCTCTTTGCTTTATCTGAGTTTATGTCTTTGTGAGATTGCTTTAAAAATAGAAAAGTATATCTAGCAGAATGTGACACAATTAGCATAATATTATCATTCAGGTCTCAACGCAAATGCAAAGCTCCCCTGACCACCTCGACACACACATCCCTGTCACTCTCTAGGCCATTATCCTCTGTGTTGTCTTAATATCACCTGTCACTATCAGCAATTGCTTTGCTTCTTTGTTTATTGCTTATTTTCTCCCCCTACCCAGCCACTCCTGACTAGAAGATAAGCCTTGGGAAAGCAGGAAGCATCTATATTGTTCACCCAGCATTTGGAACAGTACTTGGCATTAATCTGCACTCAATAAATGTGTGTTGAATGAAACCCTGGGTCCAAAGGTCACCTTGGTACCCAAAGATGTGAGTTTGCTCTGTAATAAATTTCCAGGGCCCTCCAAGGAAGGCACAAAGCTGTGGGCTCAGAAGAGATTTTAATACATTCTGGAAGGATTCTACAGGCTTTGGGGAGAAAATGAGGCTCACATAAATTTCAAGGAAAATAAATGGGACTGCTAGAAACTCTCCAGTCTTTTGATTTGGGCCCGAAGAAAACTAAACTGCATTATTCTTGGTCTGAACAAATTATGGGTCAAAATGAAATATAAATTAATATTTGTAAAGTGGTTTGAGGAGCAACATTTTTAAATGAAAAGCAAAGCAGAGATCTTTGACTTTTAGTCTAGGAAGTACAGTGTTTTGAGGAAGTTCTGTCAGGTGGTATCTGTAGCAGGGTGATTCACTGAATACAGGTAGTAATAAATGAGTGTTTGTCAAAGGGGTGTTTCTAAATCCTGTGAGGGTGATTCGGCCGGGTCCCGGGTGTGGCTGGCAGGTTTGACTGGGCCTAATTAATTGGATTCAGCCCTGTGAGAAACTTTAGTAACGACTGTTGGTATAAACATTTCATGCTGCCCATTCACTGGCGTGGCACCCAGGAAGACACGAAAATGTCATTTGAGCTTTCTAGACATTCCATGTTCTAGGAGATACAGGCGACATCATGTGACTTTTCCCGTTGGAATATATTTCTCAATCTTGATTAACTGAATACCTGAAGCAGATTCCTCTTAGTTGCCAAAGAATGTGCATTTTTCAGAATTGTTGGTGGAGTCTGCTGCTCAAGTTCTTTTGTAGGAATTGCATCTAGGCTTTTATGCATCAGTGCCATGCCAAGGGGTGGTTTTTGGGACTTTAAATCTGCTTTATCCTCATTGAGGTGACCTTCTCCAATTCTTCATATAAACAGTTGATGTGTTCTCAGCTTCCTGCTTCCAGCTGTATTGGTGTTCCTAAACACCCCTATAGAGAAATTCTCAAGTCCCTGGGCACGGTCATCTAGATTTCAAGACACAGGAGAAAGCAGCCCACACAGGGCTTTCTAAAGACAGCATCATCGTCAGTGCTCTGCTTCCGCCTGTCAGATACACCACCTGTAGGGAATTCATTCTGAGTAGCCTTTCATAGAGTTTTCTGCTCTAACCCGGCAAGCCTGGGACCTAAGTGAACTTCTGACTTTGTGGAAGAATGTGGCGGGACTGGGTTGTCCTGTACAGTGCAGACCAGCAAGCAGCACCTGGCTCGAGAGAACTTCTCAGAGTCTGCTCAGTTGTTTCTTCTCAGGCCCAGGCTCTGCAAGTAGAAAAGTCCAAATATTAGCACTTAACAGAAGGGCCTGATAGCCACTCTAAGGGCTGTGCAAAGCTCTGACCACTCTAGACCTGGGCCTTTAGCAGGTGCCTTTTCTGAAGCTGGGAAGAAAATACAGTGCAGAATTGGAGGTGACCAGAGGCATCCAGGGCTGGTTTGAATCACAGGATTTCTAAGCTGTAAGGACTAAAGTTGATCTGAAGGGTCTCAGATATTACTCCTTAACACAGCATATATTTTTCAGTCCTTTTGTAAAATACCCTTCAAAGAAAAATGGACCACGTATTTGCATTTAAGAAATGTGCAAGACTTTGAAAAGAGGTGATGCTAGAATTCTGACCCATGGGAGTTTCCCCAATATATTTCCTTAGAGGTAACCAAACATCCATCTGCCTGCCTTAGATTTTCTACCCAGGAAATAAGAATCTTTCCGCAACTTAAGTTGACTGAAGGAAAAGATAGAAACACATACTTCCCAGCATGTGGAATGGGGAGTGCTGTTGTGATCACCATTCCTACAATCCACCAAGATCGTTTCTGAAACAAAATGCCCTCTAATTAAGAGAGCTGCCCCTTAGAAAGGCTCATTTTGCCAAGCCTGGCTTAGAGTCTTCGCAATGCCTGCCCTTCGCATGAATACCTAACAGGAAGCTGTGTAGCGACTCAGTTTTCCAGGGCTGAGAGCACAATGGTGAAGACAGGGCTTTCTCTGTAGTTTCTAAATCCTCTACATAACTGTCCAGTCCCGGACCTGTGGACAGCCAGCGTGGCTATAGCTGTAGCCTCACCCCGAGGCAAAGCTATGCTAGAAAAGCCGGTGCGGGGTATCAAGTCAGGAGATCTGAGATCCTGTCCCAGCTAAGAGAGCGTGAACAAATCAGCTGACCTCTATATATTTGTATGTCCTTGTCTGTGGCACAGAGGTCATTCTAGTTCTGATCTTCTGTGATTTCTTCAGAGAAGCTCAATTTAGAAGCCAATTTCCTCACTGAGGAGTGTGAGAAGAGTGTAGGGAGCACTGAGGCACCAGCTGGCAAGGCCCAGCAGTCAGCCCCAAAGCCTAACAGAATGCAGTCGAGATCCATTCGTCATTAACCTAGTACTTAGGAGTCCCTACTGGCATGAGCCAGCCACAGGTCTAGGCACTGAGACGCAGCAGCCAAGAAAACATGAACACTCCCCACCCGCATGAAGCTCTATTTGCATATTGCCCTGAAAGGCCAGCCCTCAATGATTCTGATGCAGAGCTGGAGCCTTTGGAAAGCCAAGGTGCTAGCACTCGACCAGTGCTGCCGTTTTCAAATGTGTATTGATGTTTTTCCCCCGTCAAGCTTGCAAGGTATCCCAAGAGTACGTGCCATCCATAGGAAGCGGAGCCACCCAGGATGGGAGCAGAGGAACATGAGCCTGGCCCCAAGAGTACTGGTTGGCCCTGTGACTGACACACGTAGTTGTGTGGCCCTGGACCAGGATCTTCCACCTTGTGTCCATTTCTTTGTTGACAAAGTAGGGATGTGTGTGACTCACCCTCCCAGTCAGTGTTTGCAAAGTCCATTTCAGATGGAAGGGCAACTAGATGAAATGAGCTTTGCAACCTGCCTCCACGCCGATAGCTTGCTGCTCACCTTTCAGGAGACCCCCATGTAAACACAGGACGGTGTAACTAACCTGATGTCAACACTAGCTGTACAAAGGCACGAGGCTAAGGGGAGCCAGGTGGCCCAGGAGCGAGACAACTGGCAGGCTTTAGGGGAAAAGAAGCCCTTTTCTCTGGCTCTTTATTCAGATCCCTTCAAGGGAGGAAGACCTAGCAAATCTAGGCAGTTTCCAGGACTGGTGAGTTTCATTCACACAAAAGAGAACAAAAAGTTACCCCTGGAAGGCATTTCTTTTCCGAGAAGCCATGGGCAGCCAGCGGCTGTGGACACTTTTCCAGGTACTTGGGGTGGAAGCCTAAATTGCCCCCAGCAAATTATTTGATACGTGATGTCCGTGATGTCCGCTGGGCCGAGTAGGGCAGGTAGACACACTGCGTTGGGGCCTGGTGGCTGCTGACAGAGTTGGGGGAGAGGGGGAATTTAAGGGATCCCCCATTTTGCCCAACATTTTTCTTCACTTGGAAAAAACAGATATTTCGATGGGATGATTTATAATAAATAGAGCAACTTTAAAATTGAAGGAGTGAGAGAAAGCCACGTTGTCATTATAGTAACAAAACATATAAAGGTGAAGTCAACATAAGGTTAAGACACAGAGAGCTTTGAAGACTGTCCGGGCAGGGTGTGGCATTGCTGAGGGATTCTCTTTTCCACAGTCTAAAGGAAAACTCTTTTTTTAGTCAATTTGTTACTCCTCAGAAGGAATGAAAAGCTTATCCTAAGAAAGGTAAAACATCCTAGCAAAGGAGGAAATGTTTTCCGTTGCAGCTAGCAGAGATTAGGAGCTGGGCCTCCTGCTTATTGGTGACTAGGCCCACCCCTCCCTCCTTCCCTCCTCCTCTCCTTTCTTTCCTCCCTTTTCCCTGCGCCCCGCCGCTAATCACCATTAACAGGTTTTAGTTGGTTAAGTAAAATTTGACACCTTTTTGACCTCTCCTCCCAGCATGTCTGAAAAGTGCCAAGGCAGAGTTCCAGGTCCAGCCCTGGGAGATAAGTCTCACCACTTAGCAGTCACAGGGCCTTGTGGCCGGGATTACCAGCGTCCAGGGAGGGGGCTGGGAGGCAGGAGCGGAGTGTGTGTCGCGGTGCTCTGGGCGGTTCCACAGCAGGCGCCTGGGCTGTGGGAAAGCCACCCCTCCCGCAGGCCTGGGGCGTGGGGTCAGCAGGGATCAGTGCTGCCCTGGCCGCTTGGGACCCGGTGTCTGACTGCCAGGGTGAAATTTCCTTAGAAGTTTCCTGGCGAATTCCTGAGGGCGAGAACAAAACAAGGAAACCAAACACTGCTGCCATGAATTTGAGCTCTTGTGCCACCTTTCGTCTTTTTGCCAGTCCCAGACCTCCCTCGACTTCAGGGGTGTCTCAGGGCCGTGCAGCATGCCGTTCCCGGCAGCACAGCCCCCACGACGGTCTTTCGCCCTCGATTCATAGGCTAAGAACTAGACGATGATGAATGCTGATTCCTACTCCAAACAGCCAGCAGAGCTGAACTCTGAACTTCACCAGACAGTTGTGTGGGATTTTTTTCTTCCTATTTTGCTCCTTCGAGCTGCAGTCATTCTTTATGAGGCTGATCTGTTTTCCATTCAATGGTTAACTTATGAATAAACACTGGGAGCTGTGAGTTCTCACTGGGGTTATTAGTACATCACAGTGATGATTTAAAAACAATGAGCCTTAGAAACAGCTAAAGACAAGGACCACATGTCACCTTGTCAATGCGCTAACACTCACGAGGTCTGTTGGGAAGGGAGAAAGGAAGGGATAAGTCACAAATGAATGTCCTTCACACTCTGCACAGCAGACCTTTGACTGAGCACATCAGGCTGGGGATTTCAGCCTCATCAGCACTTTCCTCGCTCTGAGGGGAGCTTCGTGACACACAGGTTTCTGCACACAGTGTGCAGTCGGCTGGAGGGGTGGCTGGGTGTGAATCCACCATATGGTTTTTCCAGTTATCACACAGTTTCTGTGCTCAGACCAGCAAGGTCTCTCTGCTGTTTTTGAAAACACATCTGTTGGAGTTAACCCTACGGCGCCACTGATAGCACGTTGTCACAGCTATTAAGAGCTCTGGTCCAGGAAGTGGACTTGTTTGTGGACACCCTGTGTGGAACTAAGGGACTGAGTTGGGACGAATTTTGTACAGTCAGAATTTTCTCAGGGAGACAGTCATTACCGCTTGTTAGGGTGCTGACTTACACTGAGATTTTTTAGTGTATTTTTGCCCTTCCCCAAAAAAGTAGCACCATCTTTCAGAAGGCTTAAAAATTACCAAGCATAGATTACCACAGGAATTTTTACATTTCTTACCATTTAAACAAAATTGAACAGAATTGCAAGAAGGCAGGGCAATATGATGATCCTTGTAGAAGCCAAGTAATAGCTACGCAGAGGGCTACTACACCGTCTTCTATACCAGCAGCCCCCAACCTTTTTGGCACGAGTGACCGGTTTCATGGAAGACGATTTTTCCATTGACTGAGGGGGGGGGATGAGTATGACTTCAGGATGATTCAAGCACATTACACTTATTGTGCACTTTTCTATTATTATTACACTGTAATGTATAATGAAATAATTATACTACTCACCATAATGCGGAATCGAATGCCGCCACTGGTCTGACAGGAG
Source organism: Avahi laniger (assembly GCA_963575035.1). Taxonomy (NCBI): domain Eukaryota; kingdom Metazoa; phylum Chordata; class Mammalia; order Primates; family Indriidae; genus Avahi; species Avahi laniger. The sequence continues at coordinate 5,718 of CAUYSK010095532.1, read as the reverse complement.
GCAGAGCTCAGATGGTGATGCCGGCGCTGGGGAACAGCGGTAAATACTGATGAAGCTTTGCTCACTCACTTGCCACTCACCTCCTGCTGTGTGGCCCAGGCTGCCACCCAGGGTTTAGGGACTGCAGTTCTATATTTTTATGTAGGTTTGAAACCATTTAAATAAGTTTTTTCTAAACAAAATATTCTGAACACCCACTTGAAATGATATAAAAACAATTTCTTTATTCAACTCAACTATTAAGAATTATCAGGCCTGGAGTGGTTGTGTGCACCTGTAGTCCCAGCTACGCAGGAGGCTGAGGTGGGAGGATCGCTTGAGGTCAGGAGTTTGAGGCTGCAGTGTGCTATGATGATGCCTGTGAATAGTTACTGCACTCCAGCCTGGGCAACATAGTGAGACCCTCATCTCTTAAAAAAAAATTATCATTAACTGAGCACTTGGTGCCAGGCCTTTATATGCATGATTTCTAAGCCTCAAAACAACCCTACAAAAACAGGATAATTAATCCCATTTATAGGCAACATTCATGGAAGCTAAATGATTAGCTCAAGCTTCTTTTCTAGTAACAGAGTTAAGACTGAAACCCAGATCTGTCTTTCTAGAAGGAGCACAACTTTCCACAGCTCTGTGCTACCTTCAGTCTTGCGTGGATGCAGAGAAGGTGATTGTCTAGATCAGTGATTCCCAGGCTCAGCTGGTACAAGGATGATGCGGAACACAGACTTCTAGGTCCCTCTCCCAGAGAGCAAAGGTGGGGAGCAGGACTAGGGAGCGGAGAACTTAGGAAATACATGTACTCCAATTCTCCTTGATTTGCTGGAGAAATCTCATATGTCCCCTTCCCCCACCAAAAAAGAAACTTGCTCCTGCAAAGTGTCCCCCTCCTCTTTAGAGGTTGTCTTTTAAAATATATTGCTTCTGGGCAATGTAAAACATTGCAACACAGTCCTACTTCTTTTCCTCTGAATTAATTTATTACATAGCTTTTTTTCCGCGTTGGGAGAGGATGTCCTAAGAGCATGGAACATCTGGTTCAGGGGAATCATTAAAAGGTAGTAAAAGGCTGCAAAAAAGGAAGGTGGGGAAATCCAAGGTCCTTTCCTTTGCAATTTCAGCTAGGACTAGCCAGCACCACATGCTTATGGATGTATATTTGATCTTTATACATTACATTGTAGTCTGAAAATAAATCTCTTTGAAATAGAACATTATGCTCTCAGTTCCTATGCAGGTTTTGAATCTGGTTAATCAATTCTATTTTTTTTTTCTTTGAGACAGAGTCTCACTCTGTCACCCTGGGTAGAGTGTAGTGGTGTCATCATAGCTCACCACAGCCGAAAACTCCTGGGTTCAAAGGTTCCTCCTGCCTCAGCCTCCCGAATGGCTGAGACTACAGGCACACATCACCACACTCAGCTAATTTACTTAGTTAGTTAGTTAGTTAGGTTTTTACAGACGAGGTCTTGCTATGTTGCCTACACTGGTAGAACAAATCACTTTCTCACAACCTGAAGGAAGCCCCTTCAGGCTACAAAGAAGCACCTGTTAAAACCTTTACCTTCATACACAGTGCCTGCCCAAACTTCCCTCCTGAGTCCTCCTTCAAATTATCTATCACCAGGGAGAGGCCCCCAGGCATGGTGTGCGCGTGGCGAGCGCCACACAAGCGTCTGTGTTCACAAGGTGTGAGCCAAGCACAGCGCAGCACCCTCAGTAAAGGAGTGCGGCGGGATGGGCCCCCTGAACCACCACTGGAACCCCACCACTCTGCTCTCTAATTGGAATAGTGCTGTGAGGCAATCGACTGCTCTCTCCTCGGCCTGCAGCCACACAGTCAGCCAACTGAAGGTCTTGTACTCAATTCAGCGCCTTCACGCTGTAAGAAGAGCTATGGCAAGCTCTACTGGCAGGCACACGGGAGCGGAGAAGGAAAAATTAAAAATGTTTCTCTACTAACCCACAGTAATGCATAAAATTTTCAGTCACCAAATTTCAAGGTGCAGAAAGTCACAGTAACAATTGGAATTCACTATATTTGCTGTCATCTAGCAGAGAGCAGGGTTCCAAGGCAAGGTACAATTCTGACAGGACAGCCCTGAAGTATGAAACACTCGAGAGACTGGGATTATCCACATGGGAAGCACAAGAGGACGGGAGCCCTAGACAGCTAGGACGGGAGCTGGGGGCACCACACTCCTGGGTGGAACAAAAGCACGGTTTCAGCACACGTGCAACTGCAAATGGAATTCGTGATGCCTCGCTAACTGCCAGAGTAGTAGTCAGTTAGAGCTGGTTCTCATTTCAAAATGTTCTGGAGAAATGTACCTGCAGCACTTAATCCTACCTGTAGATTCTATAAATATCTTCTGAGCGTCCCTTCCTGAGTCTGAGAATCCAAGCTCCTGGGTTGGCTTTTAGCTGAAAGTAGCCCTAGAGCAAGAAGAAACACCAAATTTTAGTTCTCTTCAAAACATCAAAATGCCATTTCTGAGGGATAGTTACTTCTTTTGCTGAAATATCAGTCACTTATAATGTAGATAAGAGAGTAAACAAATCAGTACAACTCTCTAAAAAAAAAAAATACACATTAGAAACTCTAGCAAAATGCAGGCCAGTCAAGCCAAGAAGTCTGCCATTTATCTATACTTCAGGGAAGAATCAATGTGTGATGAGTGAATAAGTTGTGAATGTCCAAAGAAAAGAAAAAAGTGATCAGCTCATAAGCAATCCATTTTCAGAGACCAAGTTGGTTAGAACAGAGTATTCCATCATGTTTTTCTTTTAAGCTGACATGTAATTCTAACCTACAAATTTAGCTGAACTAATGATTTTTACATAGACCAACTTCAGTCAATTATGAATTTTAATCTCACTCTATGGTTAAGATTGCTCCATCATAAGCTGTAGTGCCCAAATTAATATGACTACAATATCAGTATCTGAAGAAATAATTATTTACCAGATTGGCCATAACAATGGTATCCACGATGACAGGGTTGGTTGAAGTTCCTAAGGTAAACTGTAGTCCTCGGGGGGGTTGGCCTGTGGTGATGTCATAGCAATGACCTTCCAGTAACAGGTACTCCAGCTCATACTCAGCAGCCACTACGCTGTCCACCTGCAATATCAAAATTAATCTCTTGAAGACTACTCAGCAACAACATAGATAAATCTGAAAAGCATTTTGCAAAGTGAATGAAGCAGACGAAAAGGATTGAATGATCATATTTTAAGAACTTTGAGAATAAGCAAAACTATAATGACAGAAAACAGATCATTTGTTGCCTGAGACCAGGGTGAGGGGAAGCAATTGCCTGCAAAGGGGTATAAAAGAACTTTTTGGGGTGATGAAAATGTTTTGTATCTTTACTGCGGTGGTGGTTAATGACTGCATACAATTATAAAAACTGGGCTGGAAAGAGAAAGGAGAAAAAACAATAAGGAGGTCATTCCAAAAATATGGATGAGAGGACAAGACTCTAAAACACTGTTGAAAGAAATTGAAGAACTAAATGGACAGATACACCCCATATTCATGGATTAGCACAAAAATGTGTACTCGATGTTCATAGCACCATTATTCATAATAGCCAAAAAGCAGAAACAACCCAAATATCCATTCATGAACGGATAAATTAAACGTGGTATATTCATACAATGGAATATTATCTGGCAATTAAAAAAATTAAGTACTGATGCATGCTACAACATGGATGAATCTTGAAAACAATTTGTTAAGTGAAGGAAGCCAGTCACTAAAGACCACATACTGTATGATTCTATTTAGACAAAATTCAGAATAGGCAAATGTACAGAGAGAGAATATAGATCAGTAGTTGCCACGGGCTGGAGAGAATGGGGAGTAATTTCCACGGGGTATGGAGCTTCTTCTGGGGATGATGAAAACATTCTAAAATTAGATCACAGTGATGGCTGCACAACTCTGTGAATAAATAAAACCTCTGAAATGTATACTTTAAAGGGGGAAATTTTATGGTACATGAATTATATATGAATAAACCTGTTATTTTAAAAAATATCATATCTCAACACTGATGTCTCAGAGGCCTACCTACACTGTGATCCAATCTGTTCAAAATCTACCACTACTACATCATAAATAGTTTTTATACATAATTAGATATTTGTAAAGAATGATAGTCTTACCTCTTCTAAATAAATATTATCAAGATCATATGGCGTTCTCACAGATTCTACCATCCAACTCTCAGGAGTGTTCAAATTCAGAGTGAACAGCGGAGACTGAGGCATATCCAAAAATTTTGCTATTGGGCCCTTAGCAAAGCTACTGTCTGAAGTGAAAGAAATCTCTGGTTCTAAGACATAACGGTAAAAGCTGAAATTAAAAAGAAAAGTGTTAGATGTTTTTCTATGTGACCACGGTCCTTGAATTTATACAGTTAAACAACTATCTTAAAACAAACTAGATTTGGAGGCGGGTATCCTTCCAAATTGGCAAAAATATTTCCAAAATCATCTTTTGACCTCAGAATGTCTCCTGCAGTTGCTGCAGTTGCAAGAAAAGGCAAAGAGGGACAGGACTGAGGGAAGGAAGGCCATTCCTTCATGAGCATGGCTGCTCTCGGGGCCATAAGCATTTCCTAAGTACTTTTCTCCTTTCAGGAAGAATTCACTTTTCTCTTAAAAACCAAGTCATAAATACTGATTGGGTTCTCAGATTAGCCCTGAAAACACTGTAATAATTTAAACATTTCTCCTGTATGAGGATGATGATGGAAGCTGGAACCATTTGGTCACTTGCAAACACTGTTTCCTTTTTTTTTCAGAATATTACAGGGTATAAACGCTTTTGTACATAAATTGTCTTTGCACTGCCAGAATCACAGCTACAAGCGTGCCCATCTCCCAGACAGCACGTTCCACACCTGTTAGGTGTGAATTTAGCCATCCCCCCTCTCCCCTCGCACCTGCCTGACACCCGGTTAATGTTACTTCCAAATGTGCATATGTGTTGATCTACTAGTACCAATTTAATGATGAGTACATGTGGACTGTTTCAATACACTTAGAATCTCAGCTGTAGAACACAGCAAATTTGCAAGGTAAGAATTTCCCATAGTCACAATATACGCTACACTATTAATTGCTTTTTGCATTACTTTTTCCATAAATGACCATTCCAAAGCTCTTAATAGTATATAGCTAAGTCTGTCCTCTTTTTTGAGATAACTGCAAAGAAGCCTAAGCAAGCTTCTGCTAACATACATATTTCAACTTCAAATGACTACTCTTCTTTTAAGATGAAAAGCACAAATGCAAGTAGCCCAGGTTAATGCCACCTCAATGCTCCCATGCCCACATCATCTTCTAGAATTTCAGACCAGAACAAGTATTTGGCAAAACTGAACATTTTGTAAATGACCTTTCAAAAATGATGTTCACCTATAAACCTGTTTGATCCTTTATCATTCAATATCAGCCTTCAGATTCGGTACCATTTTTTCAATTGTTTTCTTAAATATCATGTTTTACCTTTTTAAAGGCATGTCAGAAAGTTTAGACTGGCAGTTCATAAATACTCTCAGATTCATATTTATCAGCTGAGCCAAAACCTAAAAGAGTAAACAAGAAGACAAAATATTTAAATTTATTATTCAGAAATTGATTACTTGACACTAAGAAATAAATTATACACTCAAAATACTCTTTTTGTTTTTGTTTTTGTTTTTTTTT